>JAJPUD010004036.1:203609-215633 GCA_023553655.1 Myrmecobius fasciatus
ATAGTAGCAATAGCAGGAGCAGTACTAATCATCATTGTAGTAGTAGTTGTTGTAATTGTAGCAGTAGTAATAGTTGTAATTGTAGTAGTAGTAGTAGTAGTAGCAGTAGTAGAAAGAATAGAAGGATGAGGAAAATAAGTTCCTTTCATTGGAAACCTTAAAGCAAATGGTATATGACTACTTTTTAGGGGTATGGTAGGGAGTAGATATTATTCTTCAGAGATGACTAGGGACTTGATGAGCCCTGAAGTTCCTTCCAAGTCTGAGATTTGATATTTCTTACATATTTTATGTGGATGAAAGAAATGGCATCAAAATTGAGCTTTGAAGAAAATTAAAAATTCCAAAAAGCTAAAATGAAGAGAAAGTATAATCCAGGCTTGGGGAAAGGGGAGGAATTAATAGATAGGGAGATTTTTGCATTTAAATGTACATGGGCAAAAGATAAAGTTCCAGGGAACAGCTGGTATTTTACTCTGCCTGGAAAATAGATCATGTGAAGAGGGATAATATAAAATAATATAGAAAAGATAGAATGGAGTCAGGTTATAAAGGGCCCCAAGTGTCAGGCTAAGGAATTCTTCTTTTATCCTGCCGTCAATAGGGAGCCATTGAAGGATTTTGATTAGCCTGTGAAATGGTCAAACATATCCTTAGAAAAAGTATTTTGTCAGCCATGTGAAATGTAAATTGGAGAGGGAAGATACTGAAGTCCATGAGACCAATAAGAAGGTGGAGATTTCAAGTTTTCCTTTGAAGCTAAATTCTTGGAGCAGGGAATCAAAAAGGAAAGTGCCTTAAAAAACTTGAAATGTACAGTTATAAGCTTGTTAAGTTCTCTATTTTTAAAATGTTATTTTCTGGAAGAGACATTGACCCCTTTGGAAAGCAGTTTGAGGAATTCTATTGCAAAGGCAAATTGTAAACAAGGTTGCTAAGGGCAACTTCAGCTATTAAGAGAAGCTTCATTGATTTAAGTTTTGAGCAACACCTAGCAAAGCAGTTTTCTCTTGCTAAAGGGGAAGGTTTCTCTCTTCTGGAAAAGGAGAGTGGAAAATTACTGGCTTCTTGTTGGGAAAAGATTCTGAATATTTCACCTGGAATTTCAGCCATGTGGTTATAATCACTCTTCTTGGTCCACATAGAAGAAAGTGTGCAGGAACTCCAAACTTAGTTCCCCAATCAAGCCTGCTAGAAAGACAGACAAATAGGGATTTGCGCGTGATGAGCAGAAAATATCTATAAAGCATTTATGAGAGCAAAATCACTGGCACTTGAGAAAAGTCAGCTTGAAGCATTCAGAGTCAAGTATATGAACTGGGAAACTTAGTTGAGTTAAATGGTTGAGTTACAAAGGAACATTCTAAGGAAACTATGTGAAAGATTAGATGGTAAAATTGCTACTGCAATTAAAGAAATTTTTAAAAAGCTGCCTAACTGTATCTTTAACAAGTTTTTTTTTACTTGTTTTAGATAAATATTCATTAAACTACTTAAATAAAATGTTCTGCTTTTTAAAAATAATGAATGGGAAAGAATATTAATATATTTGTATTATTAATCATAGTATTAAGAATATTTTTTCAGTTGATAGTTTGTGGGAGCTAAGAATATAAAAAGGGCAGGTAGCTGGGGCAATGGATAGAGACCTGTGTTCAAATCCAGCCTTAGAAACGTACTAGCTGTATGATCCTGCACAAGGCAATTTATCCTATTTGCCTCAGTTTCCTCATCTATAAAATGAGCTGAAGGAAATAGCAAACCACTCCAGAGTAAACCCCAAATAGGGTCACAAAAAATAGGCACAAATGAAATGACTGTCAACAGAATATAAAAGGAAAAGGTTTTATTGCCACCTCATGGCAATGTAACCTATTTGCAGGCTCAGTTATTTTCAAAGATGATTAAACTGGAATCCAGGAAATTCCATTGCAAACCTAAGCATAAACAAGTCACAGCAGAAACATTTCAAGGGATGTTGGGGCAGTATTTTTTTCTGACTCCTTTATGGGCACATTATTACTACAATAATTAAAGCCTCTATGGGAGAGCAAAGGTGAGTACTACCAAAATGCCTTTGTTCATCTTCCAAGTCCATTATTTCTCTCTGGAATTGTAAAGTATTGTCTTGGTTGCTGGAAATTGTCTGTAAATGAGAGAGCCTCAAAGTCATGCTCTCAGACAAGAGAATAATTAACTCTTTGTTTGGATCCAGTTTTTATCATCCACAGCAATCTGACCAACTCCAAACCCATTCTGAACTTCCCACAGAGAAAGAAAACAAAATCTTGCCATTGCCCACAGACAACAGTTTTTCTTCTTATCAGAACTCAAAGATAAGATGCTTTTCCTTATTACCAGTCTTTAGAGAACTGACCCAGAAGCAGACATGCAAACTCATCCCAGACACGGAAGGATGGGAATTCTCTAATCATATGGTCCTATGCATGAATCTCTTTATAAACCTACGAGTTCCTGTTCTACATTATCTCTGAAAAATAATCAGCCAGAATTGGATCACCAACATAAAAGTCACCTTCTGAGCTTCCAAAGGCTGCTTCCAATAGGGAAATAGTTACTAAGAACATCATTCAGATAGCTCCCACTCCCCATTCATGAGCTCTCACAATCTCTGCCTTTAATGTAGGGACCAATTTCCATCCAAACAAGTATCTCCAGCCTGAAACTAAGAGTTTTTCCCTTGTCCCAGAATCTTATCATTAGAAGGGACCCCAGGAGTCATCTAGTCTAACTCAAGCAAATTTCCTTCTCGAACATACTCCACAATGGCTCCTCCAATCTTTCTCTGATGTCTGCAAGTGAGAAAGAACTCATTCCATCCTAAGCCTGTTTCACTTTTGTTTATAAGAGCTAAGAAATTTTTCCTTACTTCAAGTTAAGATCTGTCTCTTGTTCATTTCTATCCATTGCTCCTGGCTGTCTTCTAGGGCCAAACAGAATTATGATGCTTCCTCCACAATCCTTAAGAAAACAATTATACTCTCAAATTGGCCAAGAAGACAGGAAAAGATAATGATAAATGGGAATGTGGGGAAACTGGGACACTAATGCACTGTTGGTGGAGTTGTGAAATGATCCAATCATTCTGGAGAACAATCTGGAATTATGTATACCCTTTGACCCAGCGGTGCCATTACTGGGTCTGTGTCCCAAAGAAATAATAAAAGAGAGAAAAGGACCAATATATGCAAAAATGTATGCAGCAGCTCTTTTTGTGGTAGCAAAAAACTGGAAAATGAGTAGATGCCAGCAGATGGGGAATGGCTGAATAAGTTGTGGTATATGAAGGTAATGGAATATTATTGTTCTATAAAAAGTGATGAAAAAGCTGAATTTAGAAAAGCCTGGAAAGATTTACACAAACTGATACTGAGTGAAACAAGCAGAACCAGGAATATATTGCACACAACAACAGCAAGAATGTGCAATGATCAACTATGAAAGACTCAATTTTTCTCAGTGTTTCAGTGATCCAAAGTAATCCCAATAGGAAAACTGGGACACTGATACATTGTTGGTGGAACTGTGAACGGATCCAACCATTCTAGAGAGCAATTTGGAGCTATGCTCAAAAAGTTATCAAACAGTGCATACCTTTTGACCCAGTAGTGTTTCTACTGGGCCTGTATCCCAAAGAGATTTTAAAGGAGGGAAAGGGACCCACATGTGCAAAAATGTTTGTGTCAGCCCTTTTTGTAGTGGCAAGAAACTGGAAATTGAAAAGATGCCCATCAATTGGAGAATGGCTGAATAAATTATGGTATGTGAATGTTATGGAATATCATTGTTCTGTAAGAAATGACCAACAGGAAGATTTCAGAGAGGATTGGAGAGACTTGCATGAACTGATGCTGAGTGAAATCAGCAGAACCAGGAGAACATTATACACAGCAACAAGACTATACAATGATCAATTTTGATGGACATGGTTCTCTTCAACAATGATGTGATTCAAACCAATTGTGCTGCGATGAAGATAGTCATATACATCCAGAGAGAGGCCTGTGGGAACTGAGAGTGAACCACAACACAGCATTTTAACGCTTTCTGTGAATATTTCCATGCATTTTGTTTTCCTTCTTAGGTTGTTTTTTTCTTCTTCTCTTTCTAGATCTGATGTTTCTTGTGCAGTAAGATAACTGTATAGATATGTATACATGTATTGTATTTGCCATATAATTTATCCTATCTAGCATGTATTAGATTACCTGTTATCTAGGGGTGGGGGATGGGGGGAAGGAAAGGAAAAGCTTGGGAAAAAAAGGTTTTTTTGCAAAGGTCAATGTTGAAAGGTCACTCATATGTTTTGTAAATAAAAAGCTTTATAAAAAAAAAAGTAATCCCAATAGACTTTGGACAGAAAGTGCCATCTGCATCCAGAAAAAAGAACTAAGGAGAGTAAATGTAAATCTACACATGCTATTTTCACTTCTTTTTTCTGTTTTTTTTTTTATCTCTCCCATGGTTTTTCCATTTTGCTCTAATTTTTCTCTCCCAACATGATTCATAAAGCAATGTGTGTTAAAAATAATTTTTTTAAAAAAATCATGTTCCTCTGGGGCAGCTAGGTGGTGCAGTGGATAGAGCACTAGCCCTGAAATCAGGAGGACCTGAGTTCAAATCTAATCTCAGACACTTAATACTTCCTAGCAGTGTGACCCTGGGCAAGTCACTTAACCCCAATTGCCTCAGGGGGAAAAATCATATTCTTCCTGAGTTTTCTCATTAACAGGTCAAACATCCCTTATTTGTTCACACTCTCTTTGGACAGACTTCTTGTTTTCCAACCTTTCAATATCCTGATCAATCCATCCCCAGTTTGGATATGCTCTTGCCTATCACTTTCCACTTCTGTGGTTAACAGAAGAGTGATGGCAACTACAGAAGTAAGATTCTAGAGCTTTCCTGTATGAAAGTAAATTAAAATGTGCCTTGGTTTGAGGGAGAAGTGTGGGACATTGCTTCAAGCCAGCCTTGGAGCTGAATTGTTATTGCTACCACCAGCTACCAATTAGAAAGCTAGAGATTTTACATCAGACATTTCTTTCTTTTTAAACACCAAAAATAAGCAGAACCTAGATTCTGTTCCTCTTCTTCCCACCCACCTCCCCATAACCCTCCACTTCCACCATCCCATTTCTCAACTCAACAATGGTTGAATGAACAGAACTGAAAGTTTCCAAAGAATTTCACTTCTGGGCCAAGACCAAGGATGGAAACTTTTAGCCTGGGAAGGGAATTTTGGAGGAAATGGAACAAGTGAAAACAGAAGGTTGGAATTAGGAGGAAATAAGAACAGCATCACAGCTTCCGGAGCCCTGGTCCCCCCGGATGCAGCAATACCAGGCCCATCAGATCCTGTAATTAGTCCTGACATGAAGAACAAGGCTGATGACTCACTCGATACTTGCTCTTTCCTCTTAGAAAAATGAAATGCCAGATTCTAAGGAAAGCCCCATTCTTCAGATTTAATAATTCAGGTATGATAGTTTTACATTTAGAAATTCCTAGAGCATTAAGGCTACAGATTTTAGAGATCAAAATAATATTCATATTTTCATAGTCCTTTATTAAATTTAAATCTATAAACATTTATTAAATACCTACTATGTGCCAGGTACTATGTTAAGTTTGGGGGATACAAATAAGAAAAAGAGACAGTCCATGCCCTCAGAGAGTTTACAGTCTAATGAAGGAAGATAATACACAGAAGGAAGATGAAAAAGAAAGAGAGCTACCAGGAATTGAGGGCATGAGGTTCTATGGAGTCAAGACCAGACAAAGTTACTGGCAAAGAAAATAGAATTACTTACAAGATTGTGAGTCCTCAGTAAAAGAAGGTTTGGGGAGGTGTGTAATGCTTCTAATCCTCCAATCAGAGGGTAGAGACAACTGGAGGATGAGTTGAGAAGGGTTGGGTATCAAAATCTGAATAAATCTGCATGATGATATTTCATGACATATAAGCAAGTGTTTATGAAGTGACATGCTCATGACATATAAACCAAAGTGCTTTTTTCACAACAACCTTCTGAGAGGCAATGTTAATCATCACACTCCCTTTTCACAATAAGGAAACTGAGGTTAGGAAAAGTTAAGCAAATCACTTAACTGAGTGGCTCACCATTTCTTATAGCACAGTACTATTCCATCTTAATCATATGCCACTTGTTTAGCCATTTCCTAATTGATGGGCATCCTTCTATTTCTAATACTCTGCCACCACAAAAAGAGCTGCTATAAATATTTTTGTACATACAGGTCCTTTTCCTTTTTTTAATCCCTGTAGGATACAGACCTAGTAGTGGTATTGCTGGATAACTTTTTAAATCTCTTTGAGATACAGACCTAGTAATGGTATTACTAGATAAAAGAATCAGTTTTATAGCACTTCAGGCATAGCTTCAAATTCCTCTCCAGAATGGTTGGACAAGTTCACAATTCTACCAACAGCATATTAGTGCATTAACTTTCTAGGAAAGTTAATCCTTTCCAACATTCATTATTTTCCTGTTCTGTCATGTTAGTAAATGTGATGGGTATGAGGTCATATCTCACAATTGTTTTCTTTTTTTAATAGTATTTTATTTTTCCAATTACATGTAAAGATAGCTTTCAATATTAATTTTTGTAAGATTTTGTTCCAAATTTTCTTTTCTCCCTCTTTCCCTAACCTCTTCCTCCCTCAGAAAACAATCTGATATAGGTTATAAATATTTCCATTTCTATATTTGTTATGTTGCAAAAGAAAAATCAGAACAAAAGGGAAAAACCACAGGAAAGAAAAAGCAAACAAAAAAATTTAAAGTGAAAAGGGTATGCTTCAATTCACATTCTATATCCATAGTTCTCTCTCTGGATGCAGATGACATTTTCCATCCCAAGTCTATAGGAATTGTTTCAGATCAATGTATTGCTGAGAAGAGCTAATTCTAAGTATTTTATCATCACATGATCTTACTGTTACTGTGTACAATGATCTCCTGGTTCTGCTCATTTCACTCAGCATCAGTTCATGTAAGTCTCTGCAGGCTTTTCTGAAATTAGCCTGCTCATAATTTCTTATAGAACAATAATATTTCATTACATTCATGTACCATAATTTATTCAACCATCCCCCAATTAATGGACATCTACTGTTTCCAGTTTCTTGCCACCACAAAAAGAAGTCACAAACATTTTTGCACATGTGGGTCCTTTCTCCTTTTGTATGGGATATGACTCCATACAGTTTTATAGCCCTTTGAGCACAGTTCCAAATTGCTCTCCAAAAAGACTGGATCACTTCACAATTCTACCAACAATAAATTAGTGTTCCAATTTTCCCATATCCCCTCCGGAATTCAACATTATCTTTTTCAGTCATTTTAGTCAATCTGAGAACTACCACCTGTTATTTTCCTTTGTATTTCTCTAATCAACACCGCATTTTTGATATAACTAGATAGCTTTGATTTTTACACATGTGGGTCCTTTCTCCTTTTTTATTATTTTTTGGGGATATAACCCCATATAGTTTTATAGCACTTTGAACACAGTTCCATACTACTTTCCAAAATAACTGGATCACTTCATAACCCCACCAATAATGAATTAGTGTTCCAGTTTTCCTACATCCACTCCAAAATTCAGCATTATGTTTTTCAATCATAATTAATGTGAGAGGTATGAGCTACCATCTGCTGTTTTCCTCTGTATTTCTCTAATCAACACAGCATTTTTTCAAATGACTATAGATAGCTTTGATTTTTTTTTAGTTTGAAAACTGTCTGTTCTTATCTTTCGACTATTTATCAATTGGAGAATGACTTGAATAAATGTTTTAATTGATTAATTTTATCATGTCAATCTTCATCATCATCAATGGCTGCCAGTCCCCTAAATCTCACTCCTGAGCTAGTTCCCTATGCTCCCTATTACTCAAGATATTTTTTTCTCCTCTCCATTTAAACTTACCTAGAATCAAAGATGACAAGGATAAAATCTTAAAATTGCAGGGTCTACAGCATGGTATAGAAGAAAGAGCATTAGTCACTGAGTTTGGACATCTGGGTTCATGTCTTCCTTCTAACACATATCAGCTGTGTAGCTCCAGATGAATTCCCTTGACCTCTCTGAAAGCATCCGTTTTCTATAAGATAAGAATCAATAAGATGGGGATCACTTGCACCATCTGCCTCACAGAATTTGCTGGAAAAGCATTTGCAGCTTTTAAAGTGATATACAAATATAAGCAATGATTATTTAGTCCAGAACCCTCAACTTAGAGCTAATGAAATTGAAACCTGTATAAATTAAGCAACTTGCCCCAAGATCACATAGCTAGTTATTGTCACAACTGCCAACTTTTACCCAAGCTCCATAGCCCCAGACTGATGCTCTTTCCAATGATAGACACTTTCAGCTGTGAAGCCCAAAATTAGAATTAAGACTGATCACTTAATTATTGTCCATTATAAAAAGATGACATCTGAGAGGGGATGTACTACTCTTCTACTTTCTTTACAATCTAGTACTATACTCCAATTTTATTTTATTCACAATACTATTGGAAAGTACCACACCAAAGACTTAATCTTTTTCTCCCTGCTCTCTTCTTTGACCTAGCCTAGAATTAATTGTTAGTCACCAAGATGGAGGTTGGCTCTTGTATTTCATTATCTCATAGTCATGCTTTTAACCAGGAAATAATGGGTGGTGAGAGATAAATCAAACGCACTCATCCCTGAAAATAGGTTCCTCAGCAGGCCTTCAGAGTACTTTAAACAATCTCAATCTATGCTATGTTTATTCTACTATTAGATTGTCTAAACTTAGTATCTTCCCCCAGTGTTTATCTTCCCGGGAACATGTTAGTGGGAGATACACTTGACACTACAAGGATCCAAACAGTGACTCTAATATATCATGAAAATTTCAGGAAGTCACTGTGAACTAGCCTTAAAGAAGACATTTCTGGAAGGTAGGTCTTCTAGCATATCTTACATGAACCCCATCCGTGTGAGAGTCAGAGCCACTGACTCTCTTTATTCTTAAGGTCAAAACTAGGGGTCAGCAATACCTGGTGGGTAACTTCATCTGCTTTGAACAGAAACCATTTGTATATAGTTGTTTTTTTGGGTGGGAGGTTAATCTTTTACTGACAACTTTTTAATTTCTTTTCATCAGGGTCATGTCCTTTTCTTTTTAAGTATTTATTATGTGTCAGACAATGTGCTAGAATGAAGATACAAAGATTAAATAAAAGATTGTGGACAAGCAGCCCACCGAACAGAGATTTTTGAGCCTAAAGGGAGGTACATAAGGATTTTACAAAGAAAGAAAAAGAGGCAGGATTCTGAGAAGATGGAGGAGTAGGTTAATAAATTTCAAGTTCTCCTAATTTCCCACACAAACAGAATAAATTTGCACCTCAGAGCTAACATAGACTAGTGAAAAATCAAGAGGACTTGGGGCATAGCAGAGGTCCAGCTGGTACCACCCTAGAAGATCTGAAGAAAGACCCTAAGCTGGAGATTAAGCCATGTGAAGTGCAAAACCTCTGGTCTATCTCCCCAAAAATACCAAGTGGAGAACCTTGGGGTGAGCTGGGTGTGGCAGGAACCTCAGCAGGAACCATAGAAACTTTCACTTCCTGAACAGAATGTGGAGGCAGGGTCTAAATCCAGGAAGACTGAATGATCCCCAGCTAATTAGGGACACCAGATCCAGCTGTGCTGCAGGGATGCTGGGGGAGAAGGAAGCAGCACACCGAAGTACAGAAGCAGCAGGTCAGGGATGCTGCTGGTTGTGGGCACTTGCTAGAGGGGGAACTCTTGCTTTGGATTGCCAAGTCAGAGGGGAGAGCTGAAGTGAAGCTAGAGGCACCTTCCACCTCCCACTCTACCATTAGAGGTACTTATACCAATACCTTTTATTTTTTTAAAAAAAATTAACCAGCAAAGAAGAAAGAACCCCACCATAGAAATCTACTATGGGAACAGGGAATACAAGGGTTCATCTTCAGAGGAGGGCACTGAGGTAAAAAAAAAAAGCTTCTCCAAAGAGTAATATGAAATGGCTCCCCTCCCAGAGAAATTCAAAAAAAAATAATTTAAAAAATCAAATGAGAGATATTGAGAAAAAAAATTTTTAAATAAAAACCATCCAAGAAAAATAAGATGATGAAAAAATTCTAACCAACTAGAAAAGGAGATACAGAATTTCAAAGATGAGAATATCTCTTTGAAAATTATAATTGGGCAAGGAAAAGCCAGTGAAGCAATAAGAGACCAAGAAATAATAAAACCGATTTTAAAGAATGAAAAATACAACAGAATATGAAATATCTTAAAGAAAAATGACAGCTCTAGAAGAGATCAAAAAGAAAAAATATGAGAATAATTAGACTGACTGAAAGTTGTGACCAAAAAGAAGAACCTTGACACAATAATGCAAGAAATAATCCAAAAAAATTGTTCTGGAGTGATAGAACATGAGGAAAAAGTGGAAATAGAAAAAAATCTACTAACCACAACTTCAACAAGATCCTTTCTGAAAACATATAGGAATATTAGTGCCAAATTTCAAAACCCCATATCAAAGAGAAAATTTTGAAAGAAACAAGAAAACAACAATTCAAATATGATAGAGCTATAATTAGAATTTGTATGGGACTTATCAACAGCCACAATAAAAGATCACAGGTACTGGAATCATATCTACCTACAATCAAAAGAACTAAGGCAGCAGCCAAAAATATCATATCCAGCAAAATTATTTATAATATTGAATGAGAAAAAAATAGTCATTCGAAAAACTTGCAGATTTTCAGGACTTTCAACCAAACCCAAACTCAATAAAAAAATTAATATATAAAAGCCAATATCAAAGATCAATTTCAAGGAACTTAACAGACAAATTGTCTATGTTTTTTACATGAGCAATGTACAACATATGTTTAAGATTGACATCAACAATAGGGTAGCTCCTAGAGAATCAACTAAAAAACTATCAGAATTAATCCACAACTTTAGCAAAGTTGCAGGATACAGAATAAATCCACATAAATCATCAACATTTTTATACATCACTAACAAAATCCAACAGCAAGAGATACAAAGAGAAATTCCATTTACAATAACTTTCGATAGTATAAAATATTTGGAAATATATTTGCCAAGGGAAAGTCAGGATCTATGTGAGCAAAATTACAAAACACTCTCCACACAAATAGTCAGATCTAAACAACTGGAAAAATATCAAGTGCTTTTGAATAGGTTGAGCAAATATAATAAAGATGACAATAAACTAATCTATTTATTTAGTGCTATACCAATCAAACTTCCAAGAAATTATTTTATTGACCTAGAAAAAATAACAACAAAATTCATCTGGAAAAACAAAAGGTCAAGAATTTCAAGGGAATTAATGGAAAAAAATGCAAATGAGGGTGGCCTACCTGTACCAGATCTAAAACTATATTATAAAGCAGTGGTCATCAAAACAATTTGGTCCTGGCTAAGAAACAGAGTAGTGGATCAATAGAATAGGTTAGATTGACAGGACAAAATACTTAATGACAATAATAATCTAGCGTTTGATAAACCCCAAGAACCCAGCTTTTTGGATAAAAATTCACTATTTGACAAAAACTGATGGGAAAATTGGAAACTAGTATGGAAGAAACTAGGCATTGACCTACATCTAACACCGTATACCAAGATAAGGTCTAAATGGATTCATGATTTAGACATAAAGAATGATATTATAAACAAATTACAACAATGTAGGATGGTTTACCTCTCAGACCTGTGGAGGGGGAAGGAATTTGTGACCAAAGAAGAACTAGAGGTCATCATTAATCACAAAATAGATAAGTTTGACTATATCAAGTTAAAAAGTTTTTGTACAAACAAAATGAATGCAGACAAGATTAGAAGGGTAGCAGTAAACTGGGAAAATATTTTTACATCCAAAGGTTCTGATAAAGGCCTCATTTCTAAAATATATAGAGAATTGACT
>JAJPUD010004037.1:2997-14120 GCA_023553655.1 Myrmecobius fasciatus
AAAAAAAAAAAAAAAAAAAAAAAAAAAAAAAAAAGATTCAAAAGAAGTCCACAATACAAAGATAGTTAAGATCCCATACCTTAATGCATATCTAATAACAACAATAGTAATAATAAAAGCAACAATAATAATTGCTAACTGATTTTGTGCTTCAAGAGTAATGAAGTGCTTTACATATGTTATCTCATTTTACTCTCACATAGGTGCTATTATTAGTCTCATTTTGCAGAAAAGACAACAGATTATAGGTTGACAGGCCAGAAAACTAGAAAGTGTTTATGGAAGGATTGAAACACCAAGTTCAACATTGTCTGCTGTAACACCAATACTCAATTTATGTGTGTGTCTTTTAAATTTCATTACATAGAACACTCTTTTAGGAGAGAGCAATGTAGCTTAGTAGAAAGAGCACCAGATTTAGAGTTAGAGGACCTCTGTTCAAGTTACAGCTAAGTCACTTACTCCATGTGTATTACTCTTGGGCAAGTCATTTTTACTTCTATGGTTCTGTTTTTTCCTCTGTAAAATACGAGAGTTAGTCTTAACTTCTTTAAGTTCCCTTCTAGTCTTATGAATATATTGTCTTTTTCCTATAGTTTTTCCTGTGGTCCTATGTCTTTTTCTCTATGACAATCTGGTATTCAATGTATTCCTTTGATCATAGCAGTGCTGTTATTTTTATTCAGTCATGTCTGATGCTTTATGGCCTTATTTGGGGTTTTCTTGGCAAAAATAATGAAGTAATTTACTACTTTCTTTCTCCAGCTCATTTTATAGTTTGGAAAATTAGGGTTAGATGATTTGCCTCGAGTCACACAGTTGGGAGGTGTCTGAGAATGCATTTGAACTCAGATCTTCTTGGTTCAAGGCCTGGTACTATATCCATTGCTCTACTTAACTGCCACAGAAAGTTCTTAATGAATATTATTTTCCTAAATTAACTTAACAGAGCTTTAATGAGGTAGAGTCTTTGTCCTAAGGTATTAACATGGGAAGGGGTATGGTGGGAACAATATTTTAATCTTCCTTCCAGCTCCCATGAAAATCAGATTAGTTTTCCTTTAAAAGTATTGCAACTTTTCTCACTGTTTAATTAGTTTAGGAGATAAAGACTTGGGTCCTTCCCTACAATGAGTACTCTCTCCCCTTGCTAAGGCTGAATAAATTTCCTTTTTGTTAACTGTTAGATTAATTAGCAATGTCTCACTTCATTCCATTTTCATACTAAAGCTACCATAAGACTAAACTATGAGATGGCCCCGACCATCTTAGGGTATCCATTTTCTCTCTGAGGTGGTCACTAGAATTCCTTGCTTTGTGTGATCCTGGAGATGGAATACTCCTCCTCCTCAACCCACTGGGAGATTGTCTTTTAGTCTGCTATGTCACTTGTTCTATGAACCATACTCTATGCTTTTCTCTCCCTGATCACACCTCCCTTTCTCTCCCATGTCAAACTGAACTGAATTTGATCCCAGCAAAATTTAGATTATTTAGGGTTCTGTGATTGAGTACCACTAAGTGCCAGGAGCTGTCTGACCAACACTTAGAAATGTGCTAAAACCAAGTTATATTGATTTAGGAGCAATCTTGCTTGAAGTCAGTAGAAAGGTGGTAAAGAGCAGCAAATATTAATTCCATATAAGCAAAAATGTAACATTTGGACTGGCATTTACAAAGTACTTTAACATATGAAAAATTATTTACATAAATTTTATCTAAGAATGGTTGCCTCTAGTAGTACTGAACCTCTCATCACTAGAGGTATTCAAGTATAGATTGGGTAACCATTTGCCAGGGATTCAATGGAAAAAAATCATGCTTCAGGAAGAAGCTGGACTGAATGACCTCTAAAATACTTTTTGCTTCAATACTAGGATTCTGTGAAAACTTTTATAGTTGTTAGAAATTACAGAAATATCACAAGTTGTGAAGAGACTTCATGAACAAAATATTTAGACAATTGGCAAAAGTCTTTCCCTGTCCCTATATGTTATTTCCAAAGGAGATAATCTCCTGTTCCAGCCTCCATCCAAAGCTTTCCCTGACTTGGAAAAAATGTCAAAAATGTTGGGAAAATTCACTCCACCCATTCCTTTGAGGAAGGATAGTTTCTTAATTCCTCTGGGGTGGAGCTAAATTTGATGTTTAAAAATTTTCTTAAAAATGAGTTATGGTCAAGACATTCATCCAATGTAATTCTATAGGGAAAAGTGGGGGGATTGACTAGGGTCTAGAATTACATGGAATTTGAATATGACCCGTAATTTCTGAGAGGTAAAGATTTTTCATATTCAGGAATAATCATGGTATCAGGAGAAACAGATTTGTGCCAGTCAGCTTTTGTCTGGCCAGATTACATAAGAATCCCATGGAAATTATATACCTATCTTTGTCAGGTAATTATTTACCAGTATGTTGAGCCAGTTAAATAGTATAAAGGTGGCCTATATTTCAGTACATAAGGTAGGAAACCTACCTGAAACCTACCTTATATCACAATCTTTTTTTGCCACTTCCCTTTCATGATCCCAAAGAAATGCAATCTTGAGAAAATAATAATATTGGGACCAATTTGTATTCCATTGTAAATGCTAACATAATCCAAGGAATAGATTGCATTATAAAGAATGAAGAGCTAGATTTATCAGGAGATTAATACCATAGGTTGGCCGAATGGTTAGTGGCTCATCTTTGTATCATATAGTTTATAGCTATGATGATGATGATGCATTGATCTTCTCCTCTTCCCCACTCTGTCTCCTTTCTCCAATTTTGAGGGTCCTATTTGACCATGCAGCTCTGGCCTGGACTGGGAGGAGATCAATCAATCAATCAGCAAGATTTTATTGAGCACCTACTAGATGCTTGGAAACAAGTACATTTGCCTCTGGGATATGATATATTTGGAATAACCAAATTACTTACATCCCATTTTGTAGTTATAAATATAGGGAATACAAATAAAATCACAAAAAAAATGCCCTCAAAGCAAATTTACATTCTAATGGGGGAAGACAACCCATAAAAAGAAACTGAAGAGAGGGGATATCAGTCTAAATCTGAGTCATTCATTATAGAATAGCTTGGTTGTTTCTTGCTTTTTTAGAAATTATATCTATCAATGTCACCTTTTTGGATTCATCTCTATTATATGAAAGAAGAATGAGATATTTTCATAGGATTGTAGGAATATAGAATTATAGAAGAGGCCTTAGAAAATTTCTGGTCCAACTCTTTCATTTTACACATGAGGAAGGTGAAACCCAGAGAAATGAAGTGACCTGTTTAAGCCATAGAAGCAACAACTGGCAAAATTGAAATTTGAACCCAAGACCTCTGACTCTAAATTTAGCATTTTGCTCTTACTTGCATGTATTCTCCATGTGGATTCACATACACGAGCATAGGATATAGAAATGTTCAGGTAGTCGTCTCATTGCATTTAGAATCTGTTGCCCTTTATTGTAATGCTCAGGCTATGTAGCTAAATTAGAACTCGAAGATAGGATTAGGGCCCTGGCCGTGTGGTTTCATTGCTGTTGGAAACTCCCGAGTGAAGAAACCCCCTCTTAGAAGGCAGATTGATAGAGTGCTGGGCCTGAAGTCAGGAAAACTCATTTTTATGAATTCAAATCTGGTCTTAGGCACTTACTACCTATGTTACTTCACCCTGCCTCAGTTTCCTCATCTTTAAAATGAGCTGGAGAAAGAATCTTTGCCACGAAAATCCTAAATGAGGTCACAAAGAGTTGGATACAATTGAAATGACCAAACAACAATAATCCTGTCTTGATCATGATCCAAGCTGATCATCTTTTATCTAGTCTAAACATACCCAGTTCTTGGAACTTGTCCTAGTATGAGATGATTTTAAAATTTCTGCCACACCAGTCATTTTCTGGGCATATTCTAGCTTGCCAATACTCAAACTTGTAAAGGATTTCAGGGATTGTTCTCTTTTGTCTTTCTGTCCCCAAGATCCAATGCCAATGCCTGGAAACACAGTAGGTATTTAATAAATGCTTCTTGACCAAGGGGTGACTTGATCAGCATATGGCAATTCCCTCCCCTAACTCTGCTATCTACTTGTGACTGGGTGGCGTTATCTGACTCTAAAAGAGGCTGAAACTTTTCCATTATCAGAAAGTGTCAGAAGTGGGACTAAACCCAAGTCTATCTCACTTCAAGTTCAGTACTTTGTCTTCCTTACCTTTTTGAGTCTTCATAGTATATCAGAATGGATAAAGATAAGGATTGGACTTGTGATCTCATTCACAGAGGAACAATAATACTGGTGAGCACATTTTTGATAATGAAGATTACTAGAAAGTCTTGAGAGAAGCCTAGAATACTTGCCCTATGTTGTTGAGTCATTTCAGTCACATCCAAATCTTTGTATTCCACTTGGGATTTTCTTGGCAAAGATTGTAGAATAGTTTGATATTTCTTTCTCCAGCTTATTTTACAGATAAAGAAACTGAGGCAAACATGGTTAAGTGATTTTCCAGAGTCACACAATTAGAAATCCTAACTTTGAAATTTGAAATCCTAAAGATGATGACTCCAGGCCGGGTGTTCTATCCATTGCACCACATTAATTTCTCAACTCATTAATATTCTTCCTAAAATATGATCCTCTCAACTGAACATAGTACTCAAGATGTGGGCTGACTAGACCAGGATGTATCAACTTCCTAGTTTTTGGCCACTATCTACTTCTCAATACATTCTTCTATCACATCCCCTGCTTTAGCTGTTATGTCACCATAGATATTACACCTTTGAGTCATGTTAAGTTTGCATTTGGGTCTTTTTTTTTTTTTCAGATTTTCTGCCACATTTTCTCCATGCATTTCCTAAAGGAAAAAGGGAAACATAACTATATGTATTATTTGGCCCAAAAAAGAAAAGCTTAATGAGTAATTTAGTCTTTAGGTTTTTAGCTTAGACATAAAAGACATGTTTCTTGAGAATAGGGATTGTAATTTCTTAGAAGGAGTTAATGAGGATGATTATAGAATCTTTTTCTGTAAGGTTCTTCAGAAACAAATATGACTTGTATCTGCCTGGGGAGGTTTAGCATTTTTCCAAAGTTTAGAAGACTGGACAAATTGACCCCTAGAGGTTTGTTCTATCCCAAAAAATTTAATAGATGTCATTATCTTTCTGGTTATATTTCCAGTGTCATTTCAAAGACTTACTTGATTTTGAATCATTTATATGTTTACATTCTAAGTTGTATGAAATTTAACCCAGAAATCGAATCAAATTCCAATTTAATTTCAGGGAGAAAAAACTTTCTTATCAAATAGAACTGTGCAAAGTGGGATGAACTATACACATGATACTAGGTTCCACCTTCTAGGAGGTCTTCAAGCAGAGTCAGGATGATCATTTGTTGGCTAAACAGGGAAAAGAATTTCTTTAAGATATAGGGAAGACTGGATGGCCAGTGATGCTCCTTCCAACCTTGAAGTTCTATGATTCTAGTAATTTCTCGTTTAGCCTTGGTGATAATGGTGCCCTATCATTTCCCAAAGGCTCACCATCTATCATGAAATACATAAAGAAGACTCACAGTGAACCAGCCTTTTTAGTTTTGTAACAAAGGACTGGGTTATGTTTTAGGGGAAATATTGGTGACCTACTTTTAAACTAGGCACTTCCTGCTGTAACTTCAGTTTAACCCTTTTGCTCAGTTGGCATGAACAAAATGTATTCAAGACACAGGTTCTTTAGCAATGAATAGCCTTTTGGAAATACTTTGGTTTCTAACATTTGGCATTAGGGAGCTTTTGGTGCCTATACAAAGAACACACACATCTACAGACAATCCATGGATTGTTGTGAACAAGAAGTCCGGTTCTTTGCCTTGGAGAGGAAGGGCACATAGAATTTCTACACAAGTAAGGCTATTTCTAAATTTGAGATGTCGATTTGTCCATTCAGACAGGCACAAGCCAAGCTCTGTGGCCCTCTCACAATGAAGGGGTGTCCAAAAATGGCTTCTTCAATGGCCCTGGACTTCCAGACCTTCCCACTCTTCCATTCCTTCAATAGTCACCAATCATTTAGTATCATGTTTTATTTTTTAACCTTGGCCCTTCTTGTTACCATGGAGATATGCCACAATCAAGAAAACTTCCTGTAGGCTTCTAATTTGGCTCTAAAACTTCCTTAGCTCACAAGGAAAGACCAACCCCCATACTCTGATTCACTCTCCGTTACCTCTCAGCTTCTTCTAGGACCAAATGTCATCTTACAAACATACTATTTAAAAATATATTACACTTCATTAAATTGATGGTGTTGGAATAGGCTCATGATTAAAGAGAAAGAGATGTGACTTCTTAGGCTTATCTTATTTAAGAGGCTGCCCTCTTATATTTTTATTGTATATACTGGTTTTATCAGAGGAAGCAGATTGTAATTTGACATGAGAGGCGGTATGATATGGTGGAAAGAGAGCTGGCCAAAGAGTTAAGAAGATCTGAGTTCAAATTTTGTCTTCAATTCATACAAGCTGTAATTATGGTCAAGTCCCCTCTTAGCATCCCCATACAACTGTCTCACATTTTAAATTACAGAGAGTTGTTGATCTGCACTGATAGAATTTCCACCTTCGAAGTTCTCAGTGGATTAGAGGTACAAATTCCACATGCTCTCTTCCCCCCAAATTTTGTGTATTTCCAAGCTTTATTTTTAGGTTGCAAAGCATCTACCAAATTCAGTACTCTTCAATGCTGATCTTTATTAACAAATTAGACCCCAGAATCTCATAGAAACAAAGGATTGCCAATTTGGAGTTGTCCTGCAGCTGAATACTGATGAACAGTAAAAGGATTCCAACATATCAGAAATGAAGGGGACTTAGATGTCCTCTAATCCAGAGAGGTCAAACACCCAACCCATAGACTGCATATGACCTACAATATTCCTGGCCAGAACCAGATTAAAATGTAATTAGAAAATATTTAATAAAATAAATAAAAATATAGTTAAATGTAGATAATATTACATTTAAAAAACCAAGTCAATGAAGCCCACAGGGATCATAAGGGACCATAGGGACAGATCAGGCGACTCCATTTTTATTTGAATTTGATGTTATTGATCTAATCTAATTCTTTTCTTTTACAGATAAGGTAAGTGAAGCCCCATAAAATCAAGTGATTTAGGGGCAGGTAGGTGGCACAGTTCATAGGGCATTAGCCCTGAAGTCAGGAGGACCTAAGTTCAAATCTAGCCTCAGACACTTAACATTTCCTAGTTGTGTGACCCTAGGCAAGTCACTTAACCCCAATTGCCTCAGGGGAAAAAAGATAAAGTGATTTAGCCCTGGTCATAAACTTATTATTTCTATCTTGACATATGGATCAGGATCTATACATAAAGAAACCAAGATCTGATCAGTATGGAAATTCCCTCTACCATATACAACATATTTGTTATAGAGTTATAGAGTTATGTTATAGAGTTGTGTAGAATCTATTTGTTATAGAATCGTGTGGAATCTTAAATCCCCTAAGCCTTAAAAAACATAAGTGATTGTTCAGGAAATGTCAAAGGCAGGATTTGAGCCTCAGTGTTCCAAACTCCAAATCTGGCACTCTATTTGGGGTGCCATATTGCCTCTCTTAGCATGGTAGCAAACTCTGGTATTAAAATATTAAAACACAGCAAACATTAAATAGGGGTGAGGAAAGTACAAAAATAGCCTGCTGAATAGTGGTGGTGCCGAAGTCCTGGGACTTCCTCACTCTCAATTTGCAGTTTATTTGTCACTTTGCAAATGATTTCAGTCTTACAGTTTTTGACTCCCAAAGTCAGTCCCTTCTAGCACTCTCTCTGCAGGCAAGCAATGGTGACGACATATACGTGTTTATAATCTCGTCTCTGCTGGTTACCTTAGAGACTGCTGTTCCACCCTCCTTCCCTCCTTCCTTCAGGAACTGAGATCAGTCAACTACAGCTAATGGCTTCCAGATCTGCAGAGATGACAGGCAGGATGTTTTGCATGGAGATTTCAGGAATTGCCTTTTAGGATTTAATCCCATCTCATTTGGTCACCCTTTAAGACAAGAGTTCTTAACCTGGGGTCCATAAACATGTAAGCTAATGAAATAAAAATACAACTAAACATAGAAAATATTACATTTTAAAATGGAGATGATATGGTGGTATAGATTAGAGGCCCCCCCTATATAGTAAACATATAAGTTCACAGATCCTGGATTAAAGCCCCTGTTCTGAAATGCAAACATATGTGTTCATGGGCCCCAGGTTAAGAATCTCTGTCCTAAAGGATAATTAAATGACATTGGGTCAAGCCTGAAAGATTTAACAGGATGTCGAACATCCTGCCCCTATTAGCTCTTGTAATATGTAATATGCACAAATATATCTACGTGTACATATTATATACACATGTGTATACATAAATGTAAAAGGAATAAGCATTTATATTGTACCTATTGTGTGCCAAGTACTGTACTAAGTGCTTTACAATTATTATTAATTTAATCCTTAGAATAATACTAGGAAGTAGTTGCTACCGCATTCTATGGTTGAGGAAAGTTAGAGTTAATAAGTTTTGGGGGTCAAATCTTCCTGACTCCATACTTTGTGTTCCTTTGCTCTTTTAATTGTGGGACCTAACTGATACACACATATAAATGTGTGTGTGTATGTATAGATAAATATATAGAGAGAGATGGAGACAGAGAAACAGAAACAGAGAGACACACAGAGAGACATAGAAACAAAGAGAGAAACAGAGAGGGAGACAGAGAGACAAAGAGATAAACAGAGAGGGAGACAGAGAGACAGAAACAGAGAGATAACTGCATTTCATTAGAATTTATTTCTTTTGTAGCCTATGTATTTAATTTTGTGAATTTAATAATATAATTCTGAGAAAAGATCTATGGTACAAGGAACCCCTTCTACAGGAATGAGGTCAAAACATTTTAACTTGGCCCGTTCTTCACAGTAAATCGTGTTGGATATTGAACTGCTATAATATTTTTATTGTGATGTTCAATTCATGTAAATGCCACTTGTTCCAAACATAAAGATAAACTAAGCATAGAGGTAAACATAAAGAAAAATAGAATGGAACCTGGCCTGTATTCTTTTGTGACCTATCAGCTTCCTGAGTGCACTGGCCAGACTGAGCAGACAAGAAGAGGAAGTTGGGTATAGTGAAGAGAAAAGAACTGAAAAGGCTAGTCAGGAGACCTAGCTCTAATTATGGGCTTGCCCCTGTTTACAAATACCCTACGTCATCTTGGGCAGGTCACTTCATTTCTCCTGGGTCTTCATTTGTGATTCTCTGTGTAAAGTGAGGACCTAGATCTTTGGAGAATCAATCAATAGCATGAACTGAAAATTTATTATACATCCTTGCAGAATTTGGGGAATTCACTACCCACTGATGCATTCCAGGTCTCTAAATTTCTAATTAAAAAATCATCCTATTCTTCCATGAGTGCTGTTTCAATTTTTTCTTCTTCTCTAGGACTGGAAGACTATAAATATTGTTGAATGTACCTGTTAAATTGACTTTTTATTACTATCATAAGTAAGAATGTCTTAGTCAACTGGTATATTAGTTCTGATTCACTATCCAGAGTATGAAAGAATTTTGACTTCATGAGTCTCTGGATGATAACACCTTTACTAGCTATAAAAAATGTATCCAATACATTTCAGTGAGAAAATCATCTATTGGCTTTTTACCTCTCCTTCAGCTTTTTCTTACAAAACCCTATCTTTATCCATACCATAATTTCTAGTCTCTTAACCCCTTAATTTTCCCCAGGCCATCTTCCCTGCTCTCGCCATTCTCTTCCCTTCTCCCCATCTTAACTCCTTAGTGAATGAATTCAACACTACATGCCCTCCTTTCTTGAATCCATAGCCTCTTTACCATATCATCAAGCCATAGCTATCATTTATCACCTTTATTCTTACCTATATGCTGCTGAACAAAGGTGGAGAAAATCAAGTAACTGTTCTGCCTAGACCCATTGCAAATTTGTAACATAACTTCAACTAGGACCTAGCTGCTGCTAGGCAATCCTCATATGCCTACATTATCAACTCAGTATCCTACTTTTCATAATGGCTCTTTCAAACTTTTCCATCTGTTCTCAAAACTCCCCTTCCCCTGAGAATCTTGCCTTATAGTTTACATAAAAAAACTGAAGTCATTTGACATGAATTCCCTTTTCTTCCTTTTCCCTCATCTCCTATTACCTTCCAAGTTTTTAGGGGTCTTCTGACACTTTTTTCTCCTTCAGCCTTTTTTCACATAATGAGGTGGCCTTTCTCCTCACAAAGGTCAACCCTTTTACCTGCTCAAGCAATACCATTCCATCTCATCTCTCTCAACTAATTGCTCCTTTGGCCACCCCCACTTTATCATTTATTTGCACTCTCCTCTCCTACTGGTTCATTTCCTATTGCCTACAATTATGCCTACAAATTTCCTCCCTATCCTGAAAAAACTTGATCTTTCCATTCTTGCTGATGGCTGTTTTAAAACTTTTCTGCCTTTTGTAGCTAAACTTCTTGGAAAAGCCATCAATTTGGCAGGGAATACAGATATAGTTATTTTAACTGTGAATGTGAATGGGATGAACTCTCCCATAAAACAGAAGCGGGTAGCAGAGTGGATTAAAAGCCAGAATCCTACAATATGTTGTTTACAAGAAACATATCTAAAACATAGAGATACATACAGAGTGAAGGTAAAGGGCTGGAGCAGAATCTTCTATGCTTCAGGTGAACAAAGAAAGGCAGGGGTAGCAATCCTTATCTCGGATCAAGTAAAAACAAAAATAGATCTAATTAAAAGAGATAAGGAAGGAAACTACATTTTACTAAAGGGTTCCATAGACAATGAAGCAGTATCAATACTTAATATATATGCACCAAGTGGTATAGCATTCAAATTCCTAGAAAAGAAGTTAAGAGAGATGCAAGGAGAAATAGACAGTAATACTATACTAGTGGGAGATCTCAACCTTGCTCTCTCAGAATTAGATAAATCAAATTCCAAAATAAATAAGAAAGAAGTTAGGGAGGTTAACAAAAGGCTAGAAAAGTTAGGTATG
>JAJPUD010004037.1:19120-67276 GCA_023553655.1 Myrmecobius fasciatus
AATATTTTAACATAATTAACATGTAGTGGATATCCTGCCATCTAGGGCAGGGGTGGGTAGTTGGGGGAAAATTTGTAATGGAAAGCTATGTAAGGGTTATTGTTGAAGAATTACCCACACATATGTTATGCAAATAAAATAAAAAAATAAAATTTATTTAAAAAAAAGAACTGGAACTCTTAATTGAAAACCAGATAGATAACTTTGACTATATTAAGTTAAAAAGTTTTTGTACAAACAAAATCAATGCAGACAAGATTAGGAGGGAAGCAATAAATTGGGAAATCATCTTTACATTTAAGGGTTCTGATAAAGGTCTCATCTCTAAAATATACAGAGAATTGTCTCATATTTATAAAAATTCAAGCCATTCTCCAATCAATATATGGTCAAAGGATATGAACAGACAATTTTCAGAGGATGAAATTAAAACTATTTATAGTCATATGAAAAGGTGCTCCAAATCACTGTTGATCAGAGAAATGCAAATCAAGACAACCCTGAGGTACCACTTCACACCTGTCAGATTGGCTAAAATGACAGGAAAAGTTAATGATGAATGTTGGAGGGGTTGTGGGAGGGCTGGGACACTGATGCATTGTTGGTGGAGCTGTGAACGGATACAGCCATTCTGGAGAACAATTTGGAGCTATGCTCAAAAAGTTATCAAACTGTGCATACCCTTTGACCCAGCAACATTTCTATTGGGCTTATATCCCAAAGAAATCATAAAAAAAGGAAAAGGCCCCACATGTGCAAGAATGTTTATGGCAGCCCTTTTTGTAGTGGCTAGAAACTGGAAATCGAATAGATGCCCTTCAATTGGAGAATGGCTGAATAAATTATGGTATATGAATATTATGGAATATTATTGTTCTGTAAGAAATGACCAGCAAGATGATTTCAGAGAGGCCTGGAGAGACTTACATGAACTGATGCTGAGTGAAATGAGCAGAACCAGAAGATCATTATACACGGCAACAACAGTACTATATGACGATCAATTCTGATGGACATGGCTCTCTTCAACAATGAAATGTTTCAAATCACCTCTAATTGTTCACTGAAGAAAGCCATATACACCCAGAGAGAGGGATGTGAAATGTGGACCACAACATAACATTCTCATACTCCTTGATTGATGTTTGCTTACATTGTGTTTCCTTTATCTGATATATCGTTTGTGTAGATAAGATTTTTCTAGCACAGCAATGATAAGTTTGGAAATATGTATACATATATTCGATTTGCCAATATTTTAACATAATTAACATGTAGTGGATATCCTGCCATCTAGGGGAAGGGTGGGGAGTTGGGGGGAAAAATTTGTAATGGAAAGCTATGTAAGGGTTATTGTTGAAGAATTACCCACACATATGTTATGCAAATAAAATTTTAAAAAAAATTTAAAAAAAGAAAAAAAAGCAAAAGCCATCAATTATAGGAGCTTCTACTTTCCTCTCATTCTTTTCTCAACCCCTTATAATATGACTTCTAACTTTATCTTTCCAGTGAAATTACTTTCTCCAAAGTTACTAATGGTCTCAGTTGCCGAATTCAATGTCCTTTTTTCATTTCTCATTCTTCTTGACCTCTCTGCAGCCTTTAACACTGCAACTTAATCTCCCCAACTTAATACCCTTTTTTCTAGGTTTATGAAACACTCTATCTTAGTTCTCCTATAGTTCTGACTACTCTTTCGTTGCCTGGATTCTCCTCTAGATCATACCTTCTAATTATATGTGTCCTTCAGAGTTCTGTCCTGACTCCTTTTCAGTTCTCCCTCTATATTATTTCACTTGGTGATCTCATCAGTTCCTGTAGATTCAATTACCATTTCTAGGTTAATGATTCTCAAATCTATCCATCCTATCCCAAATCCTCTAATCTTGTATCCACAACTGCCTTTCACCTATCTCAAACTATTTGTCCAGCAGACATCTTAAACTCAATATTTCCAAAGTAAAACTCATTATCTTCCCCCTAAACTCTGACCCCCACTTCCCTATTACTATAGAAGGCAACACCATCCTCCCAATTGCTCAGGATCACAACCCAGAACTACATCTTGGACTTCTCACTAATCTCAACCTCTCCTGCATAGCTAAGTTATTGCTAAGCTCTATCAATGATCCCCCTTACAAGATCTCTTGAATATTCACCTTTCTTTCCTTTGACATTGCCACTCTGGTGCAGGCTTTTAGCACTTCACTGCTGAACGATTGCAATAGTTTGATGGTAGGTCTCCTTGCCTCTTCTCTCCCCACTCCAATCCATCTTCTGTTCAATCATTTTCCTGAAAAATAGATCCAATATCATGCACTATTTAATAAACTCCAGTGGCTCCCTATTATCTCCAGGAGCAAATACAAAATGCCCTTTTGGGCATTTGCCCTTCATAACTTAGTTCCCCTTACCTCTCCAATTTTCTAACACCTTGCTTTCTGACACATATTCTTTGATCCAGTGGCATTGGCCTCCTGATTATTCCATGAAAAAGGCCTTCCAACTCTTGGCTCTGGGCATTCTCTCTGACTTTTCCCCATGTTTGGAATGCTCTCTCTTTTCCACTCTGCCTACTAACCCTCTGGTATCCTTTAAGTCCCAAATAAATGCCATAGGAAGCCTTCCCCTAATTTTCTCAATTATCTCCTATTTATCCTTTCTATAATTTGCTTTGTGCATATTTGTTTGTATGCTATCTTTCCATTACATTGCAAGGTCCTTGAGGATGTGTTGTTTTTTGCTTGTTTTTTATAATCGTAGCACCTAGGACAGTGCCTGACACATAGTAGCTGTTTTACAAATGTTTGTAAATTGATATTGTACTGCCATAACTAGAATAAGACAAATAGTACTTTGCTCCAGACAACCAAAATTTGGAAGATAGTGACTTCAATTTTATACCATTAGCTGGTTGAAATGGCCAAATTTGGTGCCTAGCAAGCAAAATTAATCAAAATCAAAATCAAAATAGGTAGCTATTCAGGTAACACAAAGTTGCTCTGCTGGTTCTCATACCCTACATGAAGTTCCCATGCTTTCAAACATCCATAAGAGTAGCCTTACTATATCCTGGGACTTCTCCTCTCTCCCTCAATTAAATTCATGTTTAAAAGTTGATACAAAAGAGATTTACATTTTATCCCATATGTTTTGTGAATCTTGCCTCAGGACCTAAAAGTACTAGCTATTGCTCTGAATTCTTGCAATATGACATTATGAAGAACACTGGCTTGACTCAAAAACCTGGGTTCTGCTATTGCTCCCTGTGTCATTTTTCTTTTCTTAGCCTCAGTTTCTTCATCTGTAACATAGAGGCAGATTATCTTTAAAGTTCATCCTTTACCCCCAGTGCTAATATAATCTGGTCCTAATTCAATCATATAACTTCCAAATACTTTAATTAGAATACAAGCTTAGTGAGCTTAGGGGCCGCTAAGGTACCTCAATAGTGCACAGAGGACTGGACCTGGAGTCAGGAGGACTCATCTTTCTGAGTTCAAATCTTGTCTCAGACACATACTAGTTGTGTGACTGTGGGCAAGTCACTTAACCCAATTTTCTATCTGTAAAATGAACTAAAGAAGGAAGTAGAAAAACAATTCAGTATCTTTGCCAAGAAAACTCCAAATGGAGTCACTAAGAGTTGGATATGACCAAAAATGACTGAACAACAGCACAACTTTGTGAAGACAGGACCTTTTTTTTCTTTCTCAATACATGAACGAAGTAGGTCAAGTTCTCAAGATTGATTAAATTTGAAAAGACCTTAAAATGGGACAGATTTGTTTTAGAGAACTAGAAATTAAGAGAGATAATCTGATGGATATAAATCAAGATCAGTGATGGGAAGAATTAGAAAGGAAGGCTTAGAGAACAAGAAGGACTTGGTGGCTTCTCTCATATTACACCTTGAGGACTTAGCTTGATAATGGCTCATTTTTTTTCTTTTTTTACGTACATAGAACATAACCCCAGGCATAAGATCATAAATGTAGAAATCTTTACTGAGTCATGGCTCTTTAGAATCATGGAATCAAAGGATCAAAGAAGCAGAGCCAGACAGATTTTAGTGGCTATCTAGTTTGACTACTCATTTTATAAACGAAGAAACAGAAACCTAGAGAGCTGAAGAGTTACTTGCACAAGGACACAGAGGTAGCAAAGTAATAAAGTAGGAATTTGTCCTGTAATTTTAAATTCAGTGATTTTTACATTACTTTTATTGTGATCTTTTCTCATCTTTACTTTTTGTCTTTTCATTTGAAAGATTTCTTTGATATTGGCCTGTCATAATAATTACCATGTTATATATAATATACCCTTATAATATAATATGTTAATTATATAATATACTAATAACATACTAATATAATATAATAATATATAATAAATGCCCTTAAGAAAAGATTCAGTTTAAAAAGACTCCCTAGACTTTTATGATAGACTATTTCTAATCATATTTTATACAAGAAGATTCTAGGACAACAAAAGTATCCAAATAGTTCCTATTGTGCAATGTTATTCATGCTCATCATGTAGCTCTAATTGAGTTTATTCATGACTTGAATTTATGCATAATCCAATAAAAGTAATTCGTAAGAATCTCCGTAAGTCTATTTCCATAAATGTTTATGTACTTCCACTTGAATTTCCTTCATTAAAATAGAATGTGCTCTTGATCTCTAGAATAGAAAAATGGAAATTAGCCTAATTGTTCAGTAGACTTGAATCAAACTCCTCTTAGGCAGCATCATGTCATTTAACCCCAGGCATGCTGGGAATGAAGGAAACCCTGTCCTCCTTGAAAGAAGTTCAGCATGGAGAGACTGCTCAATGTTCATTTGTAACACCTTGTTTAAAATACTTTAACTGTCAGGCAATTTATCCTCTAAATGAAGAGGAACAGGCAGAAGAACACAAGTAGATTGTTTAAATGAAATGTGCTTTACCTGTTTCCATTACACCAGTAGTAAGGAATTTATCCTTACTCCCTAGTAACTGTATTCTGTCTCAGCAAATGTTGTTGGTATGACTAGGGTCAAAACCCCAAGGAACAACATTATTACTTTATCCAGAGTCAAATATTTTGAATTGTGTCAAGGCAATTGAGTATGTTCTGGGTTATTTGGGAGGTAATCTACATTTTAAAAAAATGATAACTTTTGTACTAGCTTCATTTCCAAATATATTCTTCTCTTTTCCCTTCCCCAGAGAGCCATCTCTTGTAACAAAGAATAAAAAAAAGAGGGAGGAAAGCAGTACACCAAAACTAACCTATAAATCAACCAATTCTGACAATATATATAATGTTCTATAATCATAATCTCCCATATTTACAAAGAAAGGATAGAGTTGAATTTTCTCCTCTCTTCTTGGAGAGGATTACTACAATTACAAAGAATTCAATTTAGCTTCTGTTGCTGCTGTTCTTTTCATTTTGGGATCTTAGTCTTTAAGAGCTTTGTTATTGTTCAGTTCAATTCTTTGAACTGAATTCAATTCAATTCCTCTTCCTAGAAGGCAAAAATGATGTCTGGGAAGGACTGGGAAAGGCATTAAGTGGAAGGTGGTACCTGAATTCTACTTTGAAAGAAGCTAGGGATTTATTGCAAGAGGTGAAGGTAAAAATAATAATAATAATAATGGAAGAAGCAGTAGTATCTACCACAGATGACTGGTGTTCAGTTTAACAAATGTTTATTAAGTACCTAGCATGTGCATGACAGGCATGTAGGTGCTGGAAAAAAGGGAAGGAATGGGAATAAATATTTATGTGGAACCTACTATGGATTAGGTACTGTGCTTATCACTTTTCACTAATATTCCATTTGATGCTCACAACAAACCTGGGAGGGAGGTGCCATTATTATCCTCATTTTACATTTGAGGAAACTGAGGCAGACAGAGGTTAAGTGATTTGTTCAGGATCACAAAGCTAATAAGTGTCTGAGGCCAGGCTTGAATTCACACACACACACACACACACACACACACACACACACACACACACACTCATATACATGTATATATCATATCACATAACATGGCATGTATCACACATATATCATATACACATCTATTCGATACACATATAATACATATGTCTACATGTATGTGTGTATATGTTTGAATACAAATATTAAAGCAATACAATGTAATTTCAAAAGGGAAAATAAATAGTTGGGAGGGATTGAAAAAGCCAGAGTACCTAAACTCTAGTTTGAAAGAAGGCAGAGATTCATTATAAGAGATGAATATGAGGAGATGGTGAAAAGGAACAGCAGTATCTACCACATCTACTTGGTATTTGGCTTGGTGGTTTGATACTTGTTTAACTCACATGGATATTTATTGAACACCCACTATACTTCTGGCAACCATATGCACCTAATATTAAGTGTTGTATGTAATACAAAGGATGTGCTTCAACAAATTAAATCAACAAGTATTTTTTTGAGGATATACTATGTGTAAGATACAATTCTAGGCTTTCTAGGCATACAATGGAGCCTATGACACAAGAGGCAGTGTTATACAGTAGGAATAGCATGGAATTTGGAGTCAGAAAGCCTAAGTTCTCTTCTCAATTGTGGCACTTGTTATTCATATAGTTTCAGGCAAAGTTCTTCATCTTTTTAGATCTCAAGTTTCCTCATTTGTAAAATGAAAGAGTTAGAATATATACTCTCCAAGGTCACTTTCAACCTGGTACATGACATAATCTTTTGATCTTAAGCAGCATGTAATCTCTTTATAATTGAATGTCAATATTAATTCAATACATATGTGTAAAAAACTACCACATAAATAAGGGGCAGCTAAGTGGCACAATGGATAGAGCACCAGTCCTGAAGTCAGGAGGACCTGAGTTCAAATCTGACCTCAAACATTTAACTAGCTGTGTGAACCTGAGCCAGTCATTGCCTCAGCAAAAAAAAAAAAAAAAAATACCACATGGAATGTATTTTGACCAATATATATGGAACCATAGAAGTATAAAGAAGTATATTAAATGCTACGTTACATAATTTAGACTAGAATGTGGAATGTAAGTTCCTTGAGGGCACACAGTATTTGTTTTATTTCCACCAGAAATAATAGCCAGTTGACTGAATGGCTATTGCTCTTTAGCAATGTGGATAAGGATAGTTTGGGAAAAGAAGGACTGGGCTAAGTCATGAAGAATGAGGAAAAGGAAGAAGCATCATGGAAAAACAATATTGGGACTCTGAGCTTGTAAACCTGGGATTGAATTTTAGTCTAGCAACAAACCTCTGCAATCCTGGGTGAGGATCCTCTCCCTCTCTAGGTCTCGATTTCCACTTCTCAGGAAAATTAAGATACTAGATAAAATGACCTCCTAAGATTTTCTTCCAATTCTCAGTTCCTGAACTTCTATGATACTCCTAATAAGCAAGAAGGTTCTAGCCTTGGAGGTTGGGTGATGTTTCCAAAAGAATTTTCAAAGAAAGCATAATTTATTAAAAGTTCTCAAAATCACATTCAGTCCACTGCAAAAACCTTTGGTGATGAGAGAGTGGGACAGCAGGGTGGGGGAGGGAAAAAAAAAGGAAAAACAGATGCCCACATATTAGGCCTGTGGAAGAAGTGTCAGGGTTGAAATAGTTGTTAGATTAAAAACTAAGGAAGAAATATTAATTTAAAAAAAAACCCTCGTGCTCCCCAGTCCTTATCCTCGGAAATGAGGTCCTTCTTTCTTCATCAGAATTGTTTACAGGCATCTGGACTTGTTTTGGTTAAAATGCCATTAGTCTTAAATTCAGAAACACTTTGACTGGTCTGTAGGTAAAAGAGACTCAATAGGACTTTTTGTGGCTTTACTTTAGGGAGAGCATTACATACCATTCCTGAAAAGAAGTATTACCTTTCAAAAATTGTCTAGTTGTTGGACTCCTGAAGAAGTCTAATTAAAGAGAGCACTTAGTATGTGAGGTGGAAATGGACAAGAGTATATTAAAAACTGATGAACTAACCATTCTTCATTCCTAAAGGAAGTATCAGAAAATAAAAAAGGTTTTAGTTTGGATATTTCCATTTAAAACTTTTCCTTTCACTTGATAATATCAAACAGAAGAAGGAGGAGGAAGAAGGAAGAAGGAAGAAGGAGGAAGGAAAAAGGAAGAGGAAAGAGAAAGGAGGAGGAAGGAGGAGGAAAGAAGAGAAGGAAAAGGAGAAGGAGAAGAAGGAAGAGGAGGAGGAGGAGGAGGAGAAGAAGAAGAAGAAGAAGAAGAAGAAGAAGAAGAAGAAGAAGAAGAAGAAGAAGAAGAAGAAGAAGAAGAAGAAGAAGAAGAAGAAAAAGAAGGATAAGAAGAAGAAGAAAAGAAAGAAGAAAGAACATAGGGAAGTTATGCTTATGTAGTGTTTACTATGGATCAGGTATGTGCTAAATGCTTTACAATTATTGCCTCATTGTAATGAGACAACTCTGGGAAATAGGTGCTGTTATCATGCTTAATTTACAGGTAAGGAAACTGAGGCCAAAATGGGTTAAGGGACTTGGATAGAGTCACCAAACTAGTAAGTGTCTGAAACCAAATGAACTCAGGTCTTCCTGACTCCAGACCCCTCTACCCACTGTGATATCTAGAGTCTCTCAATGTGTCCTATGTTTTGAGAATAATATTACCTAGAGAATCTTTAATCTGAGTTCTCATTTATATATTTGCTCATTCATTTATTCAGCAGATATTTCTCTACCATATACAAGCAAAATATTTATTAACTGTGAAAAATGTAAGGCTGCAATGCCTGTCCCCATGGTCTTAGACAATATGAAGGGTCCAAGCAAAGGGCTCAAAGCAAGGAGACAGCAATCTTACCTAATGAGAGTGGGACAAAGGCTAGGATCAGGGAAGAGGTAGCCTTTAAACTAGGTCTTGACATACTCCAACAGCCATAGGTATGTCTGTGCTATAAGGAGACAGTGGTAAGGATGTTCTATAAGTAATAGTTTCTGTAAGCACATGATTATATTTATATAATGCTTTTATATTTTTCAAAGGATTGATATATACTTTAACATGTAATAATAATAACAATATGGTTAACATTTATATAGTGCTTACATGCTGCATTTGATCCTCACAATAACATTTCTATTTCTTTTTATTATATTATGCTATTATTATCCTCCCTTTATATTTGAGGAAATTAAGGCAAACAGAATTGTAATTTGCTCAGTCATCCAGTTAGTATCTATGGCCAGGTCTTCCTGACTGCAAGCCTTGTGTTCTATCCACTGAGCCACCTAGCTGCCTCACTGTTAAAAAGAGTGTGGGAAAGTACAAAGTTTATTTAGGAGACATTAAACAGTGTGTGGGGGAATAATGAGAAATAAAGATGGGAGAAAAAAGATGGAGTTGGACTGTGCAGAACGACTTCCAATGGGTCCTTTTTCTGTACAATACTTATTCCTCATTGTATATTACAAAATAATATAACTGAGTGTCCAATGATTAACACAGGTGATAAACATAATGGGAGTTAAAGGCAAAGGTATTTTGGGGCTAGAGTTGCCAGGAGAGTTGCCTGTGATGTACATAGGACTTGAGCTTGCCCTTAAAGGCATAATGGGATCTGGATAGGAAAAGTAGTTGTTGTAATGTATAGAATGCCATGCCCGGAACCAGAAAGACCTGAGTTCAAATGTGACTTCAGATGCTTATTAATTTTATAACTCTGAGGAAGTCACTTGATTCGTATTTCCCTCAGTTTCTTCGTCTGTAAAATAGACATAATTTTAGCACCTATAATGAAATAATTATAAAGTACTTTCCAGGGGCAGACAAGATAATGGGAACTCTCCAAATGCTTCCTTGCAATCATTGAATTTTTCTTGTGATGGAGTGTATTTGATTGTCTTGTCCCTCCTTAAAAGATCTTCATGGGCTTGTGATTAATGATATAGAAATGACAGGTGGTGAAATGTTTTTTGTACTTCATGTTGCATCCCTAGAAATCTTGTGAGGCAATGCTCTAGAAACTGCAAATGTCTATGTACCAGGGAGTGATGATTATATTTCCACAGATATTATATTCATTTTTTTCTTTAAACAAACTTGTTATTTCATCCATTAAATAAACTCCAAGTGAGGAACTATCTCTGCCAATTTAGATCAGCACTTTTCTATAAGACAGAGAGATGATGAGGGACATTTATCCAAGATAATACAGGCAAAGACTATCCTAGAAACCAAGCCTTTCTGACTATGAGGCCAGCTTCACAACTGCCATGCTAACCCCAGGGTTCCTTCATTTGACTTGTCTCCAGAGTTCCTCAGCTATTAATGCTTTTTAGCATTTCTTTTAACCCATTGTATCATATACAGACCAGTTTTTCTTACAGTGTTGAAACAAAGAACATTCTAACTAGGTCATTTTGGGGGGGTATCATATAAGTGAAGACTCTTTAAAAACATAATGGACTGGGGAGGTGCAAACTCCAACAAGCCAAAAGAAACTTTAAAAAGTCCCAGAAACCCTAGATGCTTTAAAGGGACAAGAAAGAATCAACCACCTAGAGAGATGAACTAAAATTCACTGCTTTCACATTGCAGTGACATCATCAAGTCAAAATTACCCCAAGCCTGTCTGAACCACTGAGGAAATAAATGATGCCATCCCAGCCCTAACAGCAACAACCCTTTATTTTAATGGATAACCCATAACCTTGCTCATTCCCTTTTTGGTTTTCTTAGAGATGGGCCATTAAATCAGAAGTTTTAGCAATTGCTTGAAAAGAATTCAGAAATGTGACCTTGGAATTTTGACGGATGTATAATATTAGACAGACCCAGGGTGGAGGAGGTGAAATCATCTATTTGGCCATCAGTCTCTCCCCTGTGCTACATGGAGAGAGGGGAACTGGGAAGTTAGCACTAAAACTAACTTCACTGAAATATACAATCATAAAATACTGATAGAAAAGGATTTTTCAAGCTGTGAGAAACACAGAGATACAACAAAGCCTATGGTTGGGCAGCTCTGAAAACAACAGCCATAATACTGGAATTTCTAGATCTGAATGGCAAGTAGATTGTATTTATGTCACATGTCTTACTGACTCAACACTTTTGTCCCAGAGACTCTTGTGTATCTAGATGATAAATGCACCAATTCTGGACCCCTTACAAGGAAGACACTAAAACTGCCTCCATAAAGTGAATAAACAATTGCTCCCATATCTACAGTAAGCCAGACAACATTTGTAGGCACCTACTATGTGCCAGATGACACCTACTATGTGCCAAATGGGGCAGCTAAGTGGCATAGTGTATTGGGCTTGGCATCAGAAGGATTAATCTCCAAATTCAAATCCAGCTTCAAATAGGTCCTAGCCGTTTGACCCTGGGCAAATCATTCAACTGTGTTTGCCTCAGTTCTTTGATCTGTAAGGTGAGTTGAAGAAGGAAATGGCAAACCACCCCAGTATTTTTGTCAAGAACTGTCCTCTCTCATGGGATCACAAAGAGTGACTGAAATGATTCAATAACCACAACAGTGAAATGTGTCAGACACTGTGTTAAACACTGGGGATATAGTCCCAGCCCTCAAGGAGCTTCCAATGTAATGGGGATAATAGCGTGCAAACAACTATGTACAAGATATATATATATATATATATGTATATATATATATATGTATATATATACATATATATATGTATATATATATAAGGTAAATTAGAGATAATCAACAGGGAGAAGGCTCTATAGAGTTATCAAGATTTGGGAAGTGTTTCCTTTAGAAGGTGAGGTTTGAAGGAAACCAAAGAAGGCAGGACTTGAGATGAGGAGGGAGTATCCCAAGGGTTATTTTTAATCTAAGAAGGCGTCTAGAGTCTGATGGTAGAGCTTTTTTCATGAAGAATTGCAAAGAATTTACTGTCACTCACAGAGTACAGATATGAGAAAATTGGAAAAGTTGTGGGTCTGGTGGGTTAGCAGGTTTTGAAGGACTTTAAAAGCCAAACAGATGATTTGAGCCTGGAGGTGAAAGAAGAGAGCCTTTAGAATTTATTCTAGTGTGAATGCAGAGATGACATGATCAGACTTGGCTGTTAGGGAGATCATGTTGATAGTTGAGTGGTGAATGGATTAGAGATTGGGGAATGGGGAGAGATTGGTTTGCAAGGAAAATAGCAGGTTTTTGTATTAAATGAGCTTTGAGGTGATGAGAGATTGCACCAGGGACAATGTCAGAAGAGGGAAGGGGACATACACAAGAGATGTTACTAAGATGAAAACAATAAGCTTTGGCAAGAAATTAGATACAGGGAGTGAGAGAAAGTGAAGGTCCAATTTGAGATGCCCAAGAGGCAGTTAGAGAGAAAAAGGTATCATCAGTAGAGAAGTTAGGGCTGGTTAAGATTTAAGAATCAACAAAGAGATGATAACTGAATTCATGGAAGCTGATGACATCATCCCTAAAGGCTTGAAAAGCATCATTCCACAGAACCCTGGGACATAGATATTGTGCATGTTTTTATTCCCATTTGACAAAGGAGGAAACTGAGACTCAGAGTGGTTAAGTCATTTGTTAAAGGTCAGGCAACTAGCAAGTATCAGAGTTTGGATTTGACCCCAAGTCTTCACTCACAAAGGTCAGCACTCTTTCCATTAATTTGGGCAATTTGTCTAAGATGGCACTAATTGGTATTTCTAAAAGTTTTTTTAATCATTCTTCCACTTGGTGCTCTTAATCACAATCTTGGTTGTTTCTATTTCAAAGTAGAAGCAAGAAACAAAACCCACTCCCAATATAGTAGATGCAATTTATCTCATTGAAAAACATCTATGCAGCATCTGCTTTGGTTAGAAACAAAAATGTCTAAAGTCTTAGTGTAAGCACCAAATGGAAACCATTTCTGTTTTACTTCTCTATGAAGTATCTATAGTATCTCCTACAAGATAGACACTTAACTTTTGTTTTTTAGTGACAGTGGCATTTTTTTTCATTTAAAATTTTTAACAAATATGTTTTGTTTTTATGTTAGACATATTTATGTATCATCCCTCACTTCATGAAAGGGCCCTTTAAAAATATATGTAATTTTTCAGTTCCAAATTCTCTTCCTTCCTCAACTCCACCCATGGAGAAAGAAAGAAATATGATACCCATTATACATATGAAGTCAAGCAAAGCATTTTCCCATTAGCCATGTTTTTTTTTAAAGGCAAGAAAAATAAAGAAAGTGAAAAAAATGCTTCAATCTGCACTCAGAGTTCATCAGTTCTCTCTCTAGAGGTGGATAGTATTTTTCATCATGAGACCTTTGGAATGTGATGATTCATTTGGCATTATTCTGGAGCAATTTGTTGGCGCTCCATTTTACAAAGTGCCTCACCCTGTCAGCTGCAAAGACTTATAGCCTCAGTCCCAGAGAGTTAAGCCAACATGATGGAAGGAGAAGGCCCATTGTCTTTCCTACTGTCAAACTAGAAAGCCACTGTCAATGTTGTACTTTGGATGTATATGGAGCAGGACCAAGTGTTCTGGATTTGGAGACAGAGGACAGAAGTTCAGATAATAGCTCCATCACATCCTATCTAAATGTGCTGGGAAAGTCACTTTATTTCTTTTAGGCTTCCATTTCCCCAACTGTTTAAAAAGTGAATTGTACTAGATAGAACTAGAAAAGACCTTAGTTCTAAGTCTGTGATTCTCAGATTGAATAGATCCTATGTTAGTGACTAATATCTAATGCATTGATGATGGAGAAGCAGGAGGATATCTCAGACTTTTCTTTTATCTTTGTTGTTGCCCCCTTCCTCTCATTCACAAAACAAACAGTGAAATATTCAGGGGTCATTTGCAAAATTTGTCCATGGGTAGATGGTATCTCTCATGGGACCTAATCTATATAAAGGTCATTGAGTAAGCATTTATTAAAAATGCTTCCTGTGTGCTGGGGATGCAAAGAAGAACCAATAGCTTCTCTTTGTTCAGATTCATTGGACATATAATCAAATTGCTATCATTTCTTTTCTTTTCTTTGTTCTTTGCTTTATGAGATGATTTTTCCCCTGAGGCAATTGGGATTAAGTGACTTGCCCAGGGTTACATAGCTAGGAAGTATTAAGTGTTAAGAACTCGAGTTCTCCTGACTTCAGGGCTGGTGCTCTATCCATTGCACCAACTAGATGCCCCTATGAGATGATTCTTTAAAAGAGAAGGTAAAGAGTGTCAAAAATAATTAAGTCAATCAATATTTATTTAGTTCCTACAATGTCTTGGGTACTATGCTGAGGGCTGAAAAATACAAGAAAGGCTTTCATAGTCTAATGGGAAAGATAATATCCAACCAATTATGTAGAAACAAGAAATATACATGATAAATTGGAAATAATTAATATATGGAAGGTACTATCATTAAGGGGGATCAGGAAAAGTATAGAAAGTGGGAGGAAGCCAGAGAAGCCAGGAGACAGGGATAAAATGGGAAAAAATTTCAGACATGGGGGACAGTCAGTGAAAATTCCCAAGCAGTATATGGAGTATCTTGTGACAAGAGAAGAATGTCAATGGAGCATTATAATAACATATAGTTAGAGGTATCCAGGGAATGGGGAACTACTTACTCCCACCCATCCACTCCAAACTTCGTGGAGAATTGTGTGAGCAGTTGTTGTGGCTGATGATGAGAAACAGGTAATCAGCTCTGTGCTGACCATGAGCTTCTGTGGCTACTGTGGGCCCTTGGTACTGCACAAGGGCAAGATGTGGCCTACACACCAGGACTGGGGCTGGAGCTGGAGCTGGAGCTGGATAAAACCAAACTGCACCTGATAGTGATTGAGCTCACTCATTGCCTGTCTGCCTACCAGTCACAACAAGAATCTTTTAAAAAATGGACAAGAGGAAGAACCCTTCAGATGGAAACATTACTAGTATGAAAAAAGAAAAAAAAAAGAAAGAAAGAAAAGAAAAGAACAGCAAAAATAAGTTGTTTTTTTTTTAAAACATCAAAACAATGTAATGTGACTGAATGGCATGAACATGGTAGTAATTCTAAAATAGGAATTGTATAATTTCACATCATTTTACATAAATGTAATGACCAATGTGTGATTTGGAAGATTATGAAACAGGTAAGAGAAATCAAAGAGAAAAGCTATGGCTCATCTGTCAGATGCACTTCATCAACAACCACCAGGAATAGACATGTTGCAGTGAATGTCTTAGCTATGGTGACGCAAGATTGCCACCACACATGCAGCCTTTCACACAAAAACTCCAGTTTACTTCAGGCTCCAGGAAGGGCACTTCCTGAAAACGCAGTGTTCCTGTCACTTTGGAAAACCAAATTAATTGGAGGACTGGAGAGTCAGTGACTATATAGAAGAATGTTTTTTACCACTCTGAGCTTGTCTAATTTGGCAGGTTTTCCTTCTCAAGAGCAGATTGTGATAGGAAAAATAACAAAACTGGAAAGAAAGCTTGGTTGAAATGACTAGAAAATGACAATGTCTGGGAATGATTTACACTCAAGGGAATTTATTGATGACCTCCTTTATCTACATCAACAAGGAATGTTTGGAGGAGTCAAATGTGCAAATGGAAGTGTTTACTTTCTAGGAACAATCTGAGCCAAGCTGTATAATAGTAGGAGTTGTGAGCCAAAACTTTATAAATGCTGGCCTTAATATCAATGGAAGCATGTGAGTTCTCCAGGAGTTGATCAACTTTTCTTCACCTATCAGTGTATACATGAAAATTTAAAGAAGGGCAAGAAAATTCAAGTCTATCCTTCTAAGATATATCAAACAAATTCAAAGTTTCATTGTACCATCAGTATAGGTTTGTTCTGGGATATAATGTTCATCAATCTAAAAAAAGCACTTTAAAAATTTTGGGTTTTATAACTGCTTCATTAATTTGTAATAAATTTGAACAGAAATACATTTTCTTATTATTTGCTGTTATATTATGCTGATAAACAGATAAAACTTTTAAAAATATTATACATAATGCATGTGCATATATATGTATATGCAAGAGATTAGAAGGAGGTTCAGGGAAGAATCTAGAGAAGCAAGTTCATGTTGGAGACACCATGTTAAAATATATACACACATAATTATGTACATTTATGCATATATATGTACATATATTATATATAAATAATATATGTATATATTATATTTATAAAACATTATGAAAGAGATTCATGGTATCATTTTCTTTTACTGTTCATTTTGTAAGGAAAATCCATGTTTGTTAAATTTATAATAAAAAATAAACCTGAATAAATTTTTCAAAAGAAAAAAATAAAGGTGATGTAAAAGTAGAATATCAATACATTTTTAAAAGAATCAAAATAAAGTAGTAAAAAGTTTGGCTTCCAGCAAAAAGTTGTCTTTCTCCAAAATTCCTCACAAAAGATGGCTTCCCACAGGGCCTATATTCAAGAATTCTCAGATATGGACACAAAAATAAGCATTCAGAACATCCCTTGTGACTTCACGTAATCTATGAGATTTTGTTATTGGAAGAGTTAAAGCACAGAATGTCAAAAAATATCTTAGGAGGAAGGACAGGATGAATTCTAAAGTTCCTTCCCACTCTGAGATTCAGTGATTCTATGGCTCAAAAGCCCTAGTGGCAGATGAATTGAGTGGTTATATAAACACTTTGAAAGTTAGGTATATTTTGACAAAAACTGCTGGGAAAACTGGAAACTAGTGTGGAAGAAATTAGGGCTTGACCCACATCTAACACCACATACCAAGAAAAGATCTAAATGGGTTCATGATCTGGATATAAAGAGTGATACTATAAGTAAATTAGAGGAATATAATATAGTTTACCTCTCAGACCTATGGAGATGTAATAAATTTATGTCCAAAGAAGAACTGGAACTCTTAATTGAAAACCAGATAGATAACTTTGACTATTAAGTTAAAAAGTTTTTGTACAAACAAAATCAATGCAGACAAGATTAGGAGGGAAGTAATAAATTGGGAAATCATCTTTACATTCAAGGGTTCTGATAAAGGTCTCATCTCTAAAATATATAAAGAATTGTCTCATATTTATAAAAATTCAAGCCATTCTCCAATCAATAAATGGTCAAAGGATATGAACAGACAATTTTCAGAGGATGAAATTAAAACTATTTATAGTCATATGAAAAGGTGCTCCAAATCACTATTGATCAGAGAAATGCAAATCAAGACAACCCTGAGATACCACTTCACACCTGTCAGATTGGCTAAAATGACAGGAAAAGTTAATGATGAATGTTGGAGGGGATGTGGGAGGGCTCGGACACTGATGCATTGTTGGTGGAGCTGTGAAAGGATACAGCCATTCTGGAGAACAATTTGGAGCTATGCTCAAAAAGTTATCAAACTGTGCATACCCTTTGACCCAGCAACATTTCTATTGGGCTTATATCCCAAAGAAATCATAAAAAAAGGAAAAGGCCCCACATGTGCAAGAATATTTATGGCAGCCCTTTTTGTAGTGGCTAGAAACTGGAAATCGAATAGATGCCCTTCAATTGGAGAATGGCTGAATAAATTATGGTATAGGAATATTATGGAATATTATTGTTCTGTAAGAAATGACCAGCAAGATGATTTCAGAGAGGCCTGGAGAGACTTACATGAACTGATGCTGAGTGAAATGAGCAGAACCAGGAGATCATTATACACGGCAACAACAGTACTATATGAAGATTAATTCTGATGGACATGGATCTCTTCAACAATGAAATGTTTCAAACCACCTCCAATTGTTCACTGAAGAAAGCCATATACACCCAGAGAGAGGGATGCGAAATGTGGACCACAACATAACATTCTCATACTCCTTGATTGATGTTTGCTTACATTATGTTTCCTTTATCTGATATATGGTTTGTGTAGATAAGATTTTTCTTGCACAACAATGATAAGTTTGGAAATATGTATACATATATTCGATTTGCCAATATTTTAACATAATTAACATGTAGTGGATATCCTGCCATCTAGGGGAGGGGTGGGGAGTTGGGGGGAAAATTTGTAATGGAAAGCTATGTAAGGGTTATTGTTGAAGAATTACCCACACATATGTTATGCAAATAAAATAAAATTTAAAAAAAAAGAAAGTTAGGTATATGCTGAAATTCTGTAATGATTCACAAGAACCTGACTCTTGAAAGGCCCTCTGTGACCATCAAATTCAACTCTTACCAGTTCCAGTGATGGGCAATCAAATGGAAAAAGACAGCAATATTACATCTATTATTTTTAGATCATAATGCAATAAAAATTACATTCAACAAGGGACAATGGAAAACTCACAACTCAGTAACGTTTTAAGAGGGAATTGAATCTGGGACACAGAGTTTAACTGTCATCCTTGAGAAGTTTGAGAGGATTGACAGTTTAACTGTGATTCTATAGTTTGTGATGGCTTGAAAGAGACTGGTTGAGGTGCAAACATAAATAACTAAAAAGAACTGTTTTCCTGAAAGGCTGAGTTGTCAAAAAGAAAAAGTCTGAATATATATTGCTTAAGAGAATGAATTTAACTCTTGAGAGGAAAAACATCATAGAGAGAATTCATGAGAAGCTTTGGCTGCAATTTTTCTTAATCTCAATCAACCAATGAATATTAAGTGCCTAGTGCATGTCAGGTACTGAACTATGTGCTTATTATTAGTAGAGATTCAAATTTACAATCTAATGGAATATATTTTAAATAATTCTTCATTTCTTTGTTTTATTGTCTGAACACAATAAATTGTATAATTCTTATTTTTTGAATGAGATGGGACAGGAGAACTGATAATTCTGAAAATCTATTTGCATAAGGAATGGCTTAAAGAGGGAATAATATATATATATACATACACCATATATATATATGTATGTATATATATAAAGGATGTAGCAAAAATTATAAAGAAATAAAAGAGGTTAGAATAAGATAAGGGGGAGTATAGGAGGATGTATAAATCAATAATAGTGGGATAAGGTGTATAGAGTAATGGGAAAGGAGTAATAATACCCATGCTTAACTGCAACCTGCTTGGAGAGGTGAGGGGAAGAAAAGGGGAAAAAAATTTTTAAAAATTCATAGCAGAGAACAAAAGAAAATCTACAAGAAAACAAAAATGAACAGTTATGAATACGAAGTCTTTTATTACTATATATGCTTTTTTGAAATGGAATTTATTATTACATATTTTAAATCATCCCCAATATTCTGTTATTTCTCTAAATTCCTACATCAAAAAAATAGAAAAAAAAACACATCAATGAATTGGGCAAGCAACTAAAAAAAACTTGGAAAAGAACAAATTAAAAATCCCTAATTGAGCACCAAATTGTAAATCCTGAAAACCAAAGCTGAGATTGATAAGATTGAAAGTAAAAAAGAAATAACTATTCAGGTAATAAATAAATCTGGGATATGGTTTTATGAAAAATAAAGACAAGCCATTAGCTAATCTGATTCAAAAAAGAAGAAAATCAAATATCCAGAAATATCCAGTATTGCAAATGAAAAAGGTGAAATAATTACCAATGAAGAATAAATTGAAACAATCATTAGGAAATGTTTTGCCCAATTGTATGCCAATAAATTTGCAAAATTGATAAATATGATATTATATATCTATAAATATGAATTACCTAGATTGATTAAAAAATCCAAACCCTAAATAACCTCATCTTAGACAAAAGAAATTGAATGAGCCATTAATGAAGTTCATAGGGAAAAATCCTCAGGGCCAGATGGACTCTCTAATGAATTCTACCAAACATTTAAATAACAATTCTAATGCTATATAAATTGTTTGGAAAAATAGCTTAAGGAGTCTTACCAAAGTCCTTTTATGACATAAATATGGTGTTGATATCTAAACCAGGAAAAGCTAAAACAGAAAAAAATAATAGATCGATTTCCCTGATGAATATTGATGTAAAAAATTTTAACTAAATACTAGCAAGACAATTTCAGTAATATTTCACAAGAATTCACTTGGGATTTATTCCAGAAATGTAAAGTTTGTTCAATATTAAGAAAACCATCAACATAATTAACCATATCAATGACAAAAAAAACAGAAACCATATGATTATCTCAATAGATTGTGAAAAAACCTTTTGACAAAATACAGCACCCATTCCTACTAAATATGCTAAAGAGCATAGTAAAAAAGGGGACATTTCTTAAAATGATAAACAGTACCTATCTAAAATCATTAGCAGGCATTATCTGGAGTAGAGATAAATTAGGATCAGGAGTTAATCAAGGATGCCCATTATCACCACTATTATTTAATATAGTACTAGAAATGTCAGTAACCAGGAAACAAAACTATCATTCTTTGCAGATGGTATGATGGCATACTTAGATAACCATAGAGCATCAATTAAAAATTACTTAAAATAATTATCAATTTTAGCAAATTTGAAAGATATAAGATAAACCTACACAAATCATTAGCATTTCTTATGTGACCAACAAAGCCTACCAGCAAGAGACAGAAGGAAATCCCATTTAAAATAACTGTAAACAACACACAATATTTAGGAGTCTGACTGCCAAGGAAAACCTAGGAACTGTATTAAACATTTTTATAAAACACTTCACACAAATAAAGGTCTAAACAATTGGAAAAGATATAAATTGCTTGTGGGTAGGTCAAACAAATATAATAAAAAATTACAATTTTGTCTAACCTGATTCTTATTAGTATCATATCAAACTACAAAAATTATCTGATAGAACTAGAAAAAAATTACAAAATTCATCTGGAAGAACAAAGGATCAAGAATATCAAGAGAATTAATGAAAAAAATACAAATTAGGGTGGTCTTAGCAATACCATATCTCAAACTATACAATAAAACAGTGATCATCCAAATTATCTGGTACTGACTAAGAAATAAAGTAGTGAATCAGTGAATAGATTTGGTAAATAAAACATAGTAATAAATGACCATACTTACCTACTATTTGATAAACTCAAAGACCCCAGTTTTGGGGATAAGAATTCACTGTTTGACCAAAATTTCTGCAAACATTGGGAAACAATAGGACACCAACTAGGTATAGATCAATATCTTACACTGTGTACCAAGATATGGTCAAAATGGATGCATGATTAAAGGACTGTTGACAACATCAGCGCAAATCAGAAGTGCAAGGATTAATCTAATTGACATATATGTGGGGAAGAGAAAAATTCATGACCAAATAAGAACAGAAAGAATTACAAAATGCAAAATAGATAATTTTGATGGTATTAAATTGAAATGCTTTTGTCATACAAAATCAATGCAATCAAGATTAGAAGGAGAACAAAAATCTGGGAAACACTTTACAGCATGTCTGAAAAAAAATCATGATTTTTCAAATATATTGAGAACTGAGTCAAATTTATAAGAATATATTCATTCCCTAATTGATAAATGGTCAAAGGATATGAATAGGTAGTTTTCGGATGAAGAAGCCAAAAGTATATATAAATATATCAAAAAATGCTCTAAATCACTAATGATTAGAAAAATGCAAATTAAAACAACTCTGAGATATAACTAATCTTGTATGTAGAGGGAAAGTGGGACACTAATGCATTATTTATGAGATTGTGAACTGATCCAACCATTTTTTTTCTTTAATAGTATTTTATTTTTCCAAATACATGCAAAGATAGGTTTCAACATTTACCTCTGCAAAACCTTGTGTTCCAATTTTTCCCCCCTCCTTTCCCTCTTTCCCTCTCCCCTAGACAGCCAGCAATTCGATATAGGCTAAAATTGTGCAATTCTTCTAAACATATTTCCATATTCATCAAGCTATGCAAGAAAAAATCAAATCAAAAAGGGAAAAAAACAAGAATGAAGAAAAACTAAGCAAACAACAACAACAACAAAATTTAAAAAGCAATTACATCAAAACATTATGCTTTGGTCTACATTCAGTCTCCATAGTTCTCTCTCTGGATATGGATGGCTCTTTCCTTAACAAGTCTATTGGAATTTCTTTGAATCACCTCACTGTTGAAAAGAGCTAAGTCTATCACAGTTGATCATGACATAATCTTGTTATTGTTGTCTACAGTGATCTTTTGCTTCTGTTCACTGAAATAGTATCAGTTCATGTAAGTCTTTCTAAGCTTTTATGAAATCAGCCTCCTCATTGTTTCTTGGAGAAGAATAATATTCTATTACATTCATATACCATAATTTATTAAGCCATTCTCCAATTGATGGGCATCAACTCAATTTCCAGTTTCTTGACACTACAAAAAGGGCTGCTACAAACATTTTTGCACATGTGAGTTCCTTTCCCTTTTTTGTGATCTCTTTGGGATATAGACCCAATAGAGACTGCTGGATTAAAGGATATACCCAATTTTATAGCCCTTTGTTGATAGTTTCAAATAGCTTCAAATCAGCCATGACTAATCCAACCATTCTGGAGAGCACTTTGGAACCCTCTCCAAAGAGTAACCAAACTGCATATTCTTTAATCCAGCAATACTAAATCTGTATCCAAAAGTGATCTTTAAAAGGGTAAAAATCCTATATATATATATACATATATATATGTATGTATATATATACACATGTATATGTATACATATATACATACATATATATACATATATATATATATATATATATAAAGTTTATGGCAGCCCTTTTTTGGCAAAAATATTGGAAATCAAGGGAAATGCCCATGAATTGGGGAAATGGCTGAATAAGCTGTGGTATATAAACGTAAAGGAATACTATTGTGCAATAAAAAATGAACAGAGAGATTTAAAAAAAAAACAAACCCTAAAAAGACTTGTACTAACTGATATAGAAATAAACAGAACCAGGAAAACATTATACATCACAATGTCAGCAACATTGTGTCATGATCAACCATGAATGATTCAACTCTTCTTAGCAATGCAATGATCCAAGACAAGTACAAGGGCATCATAAAGGAAAATATTATCTTTATCTAGATAAAGAACTGATAGACTGTAATTGCAGAACAAAGCATTTTTTACTTACTTTATTCTTTCTCATTTTTTTATTTCTTCTTTCACAACTGTGACTAATATGGAAATATATTTTATATGACTATACATGTATTAACTATGTCAAACTGCCTATCATCTTTAGAAGAGGGGAGAGGAGGGAGGGAGAGGGAGAGAAAAAGTTGGAACTCAAAATCTTGTAAAAATGAAGGCTAAAAATTTTATTGACATGTAACTGGGGAAGAAGTAAAATACTAAAAAAAAAAAGCAGACTGAGAAGGAGCAGTCAGACACAAAAGAGGAGAATGAATTATAAACAAGTGTTTTGAAAACCCAAAGAGGAGAGGGTACTCCATAAGAAAAGGAAGTGGGAAGTTCCTGCAATGCTGCAGTGCTGTCAAGAAGGATGAAGATTGAGTCATTAGATTTGGGAATTAAGAAATCATTAGTAACTTTAGAAAGAGTAATCAGAGGTTCAGTAAAACTGAAAGTAAGGAGGAGTGGGAGTTTGCTAATCATATGGCCAGTGATTCCAGGCAGAATACAAGTTGATGGGGGGACCTCTGTTGATGAAGAAGTGATTAGAAGATTCAAGATCTTGCCCTGCACAAACCTCTCAGCCTCCCTGAACTCCCAGATTGTCAGGGATGGTGAAGTGCTGGGAGATGGGCAAGTCCACTCTTCTATATTCCAAGTTCAAGTTAACCTGGAAGAGTTATGTATTGAGGGGTATTCAAAGTCCTTTATAAGAAAAGGAAATAAATGCAACTGTTAGGGAAAGAATAAGCAATAAAAATCAATTACCCAAAGTTTAGTAGATATTTAAAAGAGAAGCAAGAGCTATTTATGCTTGGGGGCAGGAAATGGCTAAATGACTTGCCCCAAACCATACAGCCAGTATATATATGAGGGAAGATTTAAATATATATCTTCCTGACTTTAAGACTATCTCTTTATCCACTATCCTATATTTCCATTCTACATTAGTATGCCATGATTTATTCAATCATTTTACAAATGTTTGGTGCATAGATGGTTTCCAATTATGTGCTATTACAAATAGAGAACTTTTAAATATTTTTGATCCAGAAAGCTCCTTTTTTCCCTTTTTTCTGAAACTTTTGAGATAAATGCAATCACTTGACAAGAAGGAATAATTTAAGACTCTTTTGCATATTTTCATATTGCTTTTCAAAATGTTTGCCAGTTTACCGCAGTCCCATTAACAATGCATACTATCCAGTCATCCTTCCATCTTGCCATCTGCCTTACTACCTTACTTCTCCCTAGCTGGACTAGTATACTCTGATAGGACTTCCAGAATCCATATTCCTAGTCCATGGGAAAGTTTATGTCATAATAGCTAGATGGTTTACTAAATAGTCTATTGTATGCAGCCAGCTCCAACCATCAGACCATATTCCATAGCTCATCTAATCATACATCTAGTCCATCTTACTGCTTACCATTTTGAGTAAATTTAGTAGCCCCACTATCCAATTCTTGTTCTTAGGAACAATGTGTTGAGCCATTTTAATATATCTGATTCTTCATGACCTCAGTTGAGGTTTTCTTGGCAAAAATACTGGAATGGTGTGTCATTTTCTTCATTTCATTTTACAGATGAAGAAACTGAAGCAAACAGGATTAAATGACTTGCCCAGAGTCACATACTTAGTAAGGGATTGAAGCTGGATTTGAACTCAAATCATCCTGACTCAAGGTCTGGTGCTCTAGCCACTATACCATCTAGCTACCCCAATTAATAATAAAATTAGCAGTATCGTTGCTTTTGGAAAGGGCATGTTAGTTGGCTGCCTTATGGATTACCCTTCCTATAATTTCTCAGACCATAAACATGTTCTCTAGTTGCTAAATCTCTAGATGGGTCATTTCCCATCAATTAGCATGTGAACTTCTTGAAGTTAAGAATTCGTTTACTTTATAAATAAGCTAAACATATGTTTATATGTACAGACATATATACATGCAGCTATAAATATATCCATACATATATGCCCCTGGTACTTAGCACAGTACCTATAAATATTATTTTTTTTCATTTATCCAAATTGTTATTTTTTACAAAGACAGATCTCTGAGACAGGCACTGTATTAAAGAGTTTCACCAAGATTAACTTCTATTCATTAATTTCTTTTCATTAAATCAGCTCTGCACTCATATAGCCATACTCTAATCTGATTCACACTTCAGTCTTGATAACAGACAACTGAAATACTTTGAAAGTTTTTAGCTTAATTTAGCATAACTACCAATCTCCTTCTTTCATTGTAATTGTCAGGAGTTCAGAATAACAAAGCTGAGTGAAGGCTATAATACTCACCTTTTTCATGACAGCAGATCAACCATCTGGATAGAAATTTTAACATACAAAAAGGGAAATGCTGTGCACAGTCTGGGGTCAGTCGTGTTTACTATAATCTCAACATCGAGATTATAATTGATTTCACAGGAGCTTCTGAAGTCATCAAATGAGATACTCAAGATACTGATCCAATGAATTAGATAAAAGGTGGGAAAATTTTTACTGACATTGATAAGTTCTTAAAGAGTACCCATTAATGAACTACTAGGAAATTAAAAGAAAGAGACTCAAAATCATGCCTTAGGAAGATAAATTGAGGGAACTGAGAATATTTAGTCTTGAGAAGAAAAATCTTGGGATGGGAAGAGAGAGGAGAAAGGAAAAAAGACTACATGTTGGCATTTTCAGTTACTTGAAAGGCTATGAAGTTGCAAAGGATTTGGACATGTTCTGTTTTGTCGCAGCAGACAGACCTAGAAGTAATAGAAGATGCTAAAAGGCAAATTTAGACTTGATATATCAATGAAAGTTTCCCAACAATTTGAATTGTTCTTGGAAGGGAACAGGTTCTTAGAGGTTTTCCAAAAAAAAGGTGGGATAATCACTTGTTAAGTATATTGTAGAAATGATTCTAAGATTCTGTGTATCTAATTTTTGGAACTACTCTCTTAACTGACCAGTTCTCCACATGCCTTACATCCTCATATGTTTTAACTGATCATTAGAGATTAATTGAAGGACAGGTAGCCAAAGGAAATCTAGCTTGCCTTCTTACTGACAGTTTTTAAAAATAGGGTGAGAGACATTGAAACCATCGATGAAATGATCATTTTTCACCTCATTAGGATCTCAGCTGCCCACGTTTGATTTATTCCCCAGAAAATTGAGAGCTGACTATACTTCATCCCACTTTTCCCTCCTCCCCTCACTTAGTGAGATGTCTTCCACGTGTGTTGCTGTTAAAACTGCCTTACTTGACTATCCCACCTTTTGGAACTCATAGTTCATTTCTTTGCCATATTTCCTGTCCCTATTTGGGTTCATTGCGGTTTCCAGGTGTGGTGTTGAGGGTATTTTTGTATTGTTTTGTTTTGGTTTTGGTGTGTGGTTTTTTCCATCACCCACTGTGCATATCATAATTCCCTCTTTATTTCCATACGAAATTCTAATTGTTTTCCAGCTCATATTTCAAACTCCTTTAGGAATATCTGGATTGTGTCTCTCTGTGCAGAGCAGTTTGCAACCTCTCTCCACAGTAAGTAGTGAGTACATGTAGTTTGCAACTTCAGAATCAGCCTGTAGCCAATCTTTCCCTACTCTTATCCTATTACCATTAACTATTACCCAGGATAGGATTCAATACCAGCCCTGGAGAATCTCATTGTGCACTCAATTTTGGTCTCTTTTGGCAGCTTCTCAATCCATGTGCCTGCTTTCTTATCCTGGGTAATTTGAAGTAATATTGTGAGAGTCAGATTTCATGAGACATTGTATCAAATGCTTCACTGGCATCCAAGTATTTAGTGTTTACTAACTTTCCCTGATCCTTTATTCAATATATTTGTTATTTTGTTTAAAAACAAACAAACCCTATCAATCATGTTTGGATACCATGATTCATTGCCATTAAAGGAAAACATTTTAGCACTCTGCATCATAAGATTTTTCAGATGTTTACTATTTTTATTTCCCTTAGCAAGTTGACATCCTTTACTAATATCAAACTGCATTGTCTTATAGTGACTGGAGGCTCTGGAGGGTTGTGTCAATGGAGTTTTTAGTGTTGCCAAATTAGAAAGGTTCAACACACTCAGGGGTATAGTAATATTTGGAATCAATAAGACATGAGTATGAATCTCGCCTCAGATACTTAGGTGAGTGATCCAAAGCAAGATAGAACATAGGACCTCGAGTCAAAAAGACTAATTTTCCTGAGTTCATGTCTATCCTCACACACTTTCTAGCTGAATAAGTCACTTAACCCTGCTTGCCTCAGTTTTGTCATCTGCAAAATAAGCTGAAGACATAAATGGCAATCAAATTCACCTATACTTGTAAGCTCTATCAATGTATATTCCTTGTAGCTATACTCTTAGTGATATAAACTTTAAAAATTACAAGTATCATATTTCCATGTGAAGATACTTTAGCTGTTTTGAATTTAGATTATCTCTATTGAATCCCTTATGCTTTTTTTTCCCTTTTTATTTGTTTACTTCTCTTGGGTCTTGATACTGATTTTTAGTTTGGTTCTATTTTTTCTGTCAAGGAAACCCAAATGGGGACACAACTAAAAATAAATTAATAACAACAATAACAATTCTCCAGCCATCTATTTATTTGATGAGAATCTTTATGCTGCTACTCCTGCATAATTCTTTGTTTTTAATATATTGTAGATCCCTCATGCCAGTCACTCTTTTGTCCTTTGGGTGTTCCTTGATTTACATTTTTTCAAAGCCTGTATTTCATTACTTGGAATCATGCAACAAGAACTGAAAAACAGAGATGTTTCTAAATGAAACTTGGTGTAAGGAAAGCTATTTGGGATCATTAAAAGAATTTCACAATATCCCCAAAGTAATTAACCTACTGTCCTTTCTTATTCAATTATGAACCACTCATTATTCATTGAAAGTATCTGTCCAACAACTCTGAAGTACCACTACACACCTGTCAGATTGGCTAAGATGACAGGAAAAGATAATGATGAATGTTGGAGGGGATGTGGGAAAATAGAGACACTGATACATTGTTAGTATAATTGTGAACGGATCCAATGATTCTGGAGAACAATTTGGAACTATGCCCAAAAAGTTATTGAACTGTGCATATCCTTTGATCCAGCAATAATGTTTTATATCCCAAAGAGATCTTAAAGGAGGGAAAGGAACCCACATGTGGAAAAAAGTTTGTGGCAGCCCTTTTTGTAGTGGAAAGAAACTGGAAACTGAATGGATACCCATCAATTGGAAAATTGCTGAATAAATTATGATATATGAATGTTATGGAATATTGTTCTCTAAGAAATCATAAGCAGGGTGATTTCAGAGAGACCTGGAGAGATTTACATGAACTGATACTAAGTGAAATGAGCAAAACCAGGAGGTCAACATACACGGCAACAAGAAGACTATACGATGATCAATTCTGATGGACATGGCTCTCTTCAACAATGAGATGTTTCAAACCAGTTCCAATTGTTCAGTGATGAAGAAAGCCATCTACACCCAAAGAGAGGGCTATGGGAACTGAGTGTGGCTCACACCATAGCATTTTCACTCTTTTTGTTGTTGTTTGTTTGCATTTTATATTCTTACTCATTTTTTTCTGGTTTGATTTTATTTTTCTTATGCAACAAGATAATTGTATAAATATGTATGCATATATTAGATTTAACCCATATTTTTACCATGTTTAACATATATTGGACTACTTGCCATCTAAGGGAAAGGCATGGGGGAAGGGATGGATTGAGACACAAGGTTTTACAAGGGTTAATGTTGAAGAATTATCCATGCATATGTTTTGAAAAATAAAAAGCTTAATTAAAAAAAAGAAATGTCTAACCAAGATGACAGAAAATTCTGAATCTCAAACCTCCCATGGCATCCCTCTTCCTACCTTCTCTGCTGAGCTCTTGCCTCACATTTCACTGAAAAAAATATAGACTGTTTACTAAGAGTTCCTTTCTCCCCACCTTTTCCTCATCTAATACCATTCAGATACTTTCTGCCATTTTTTCTTCTTTCATCTCTGTCTCACGAAGAAGTGGCCCTTCTCTTTTCTAAAGCAAAGACATTTTACATATGTATTTGTTCCCACTCCAGCTTATCTTTTTGAACAGATTACTTCTTCCTATTCTTTCTTATGAAAATCATGAATCTTTTAAAGTATAAAAATAAAGTTAAAATGAAAGGGCAGACTACTCAGACTCCCTTTGTTTCCAGAGTCAAAATAATTTCAATAGTTTCTAGCTGAGGCTGTAAGAACTATTAAACATGGGATGTGTTTTGAAATCATTATGTCCAAAACTAAGTTACAAACTTATGTATGGAGGAAAATAAGCCCCAAACATATGAAGTCTATCTTGTAAAAATGTCTATAGTCTAAAAGAACTTATCTTGCTGAAATTCATTGATTTTCATGAACTATTTATCTTATAAATCAAAAGTTGAAAAACCCTCATTAATAGGTGTTTGTAGATAAGTCATTTGTATGTGGAACCGTCAGAGCAAATTGAGAAATTTTGAATGCTGTGGATAAGTTCACTTACCTTGGCAGCATACTTTCCAGAGATATATACATTGATAACGAGGTTAACACATACATATTGTCCAGTGTATGCTTGCCCAAAAGACAATTTTATTGAGAACTCACACAGGGCAAGAGCTCATCAAGTGATCAGAAAAAATGATACAAGGACACTCTTAAGGTCTCTCTTAAGAACGTAAGAATTGGTTATATGACGTAGCAGAAACTGGTACAGGACCTGCCAGCATGGTATGCCCTCAGAATTGAATTAGCTTAGACGAAATGCTAAATGCACAAAACACACAGCTTAGAAGAAATGCTAGATGCACAAAGTTAGAGAATCCACCCCATATGTTCACATGAACTATTGGTGCCCGTCTTGTGGCAGGGTATTCTAAGCTCACATTGCTCTGATCAGCTGTTGTCAGGCACATTAACTTGATTCTAATACAGTGATATCATTTTGGTCCTCTTCAAAGAAGAAATCCAACAATAATATATTGGTGAAATTATAAGTCAGAAGCCTCACCTCCCCCAAAATGTACAAAAAAAGTACCATTCTTTGTGTTAAGTGAGACATCAATCAAAACACTTATTAAGCACCTACTATGTGCCAGGCACTATGCTAAGCATAGGGATGCAAAAAAAGAGCAAAAGAGATCCCTGCCTTCAAGGAACTTACAATCCAATGAAGGAGAAAAGCAAATAAATGTATAAAAAGCAAGCAACATACAGAATAAATAGAGCCTTCTCAACAGAGGAAAGGCACAGGAATTAAGGATTGAGGAAGGCTTCCTGTGGAAGGCAGGATTTCAATGGAGACTTAAAGGACATAAGTAAAATTAAGTTTCTGTCTTTACAGAGCTTAGCATTTATAGGGAGGATAGGTTCTATACACAGATATGCAACACCAAGCACAAATAGGAAGATCATCCCTTTTTAGGGGAATAGGGAAGGAACAGAGAGATGGAGATGAAGGAAGTATTGTTTGTCCTATTATGAGGACTTTTTTCTAGCCAAAGAAAACATCTGGAAGTTTAGTGATGTGCTCCTATCTAAACTAAGTGGTGAAATGAGAAAGAGTGCCAAGTAGAATTTAAGGAAATAATCAGCTCTTGGCTCTTAACACCTCATCCAGCCTCAGAAATTAGTCACTCTTCAAAGGAAATAAATGGAGTAAAAGCATTGCAGTCTTATATGAAACATTCTTCTGGAGAAAAATGGTGGGATGTTGATTTTTTGAAAACCGGGAATAATAAGGCAAAAGTCAATTCTCCAATTTCATATTGGTTGAGCTGGGGAAAGGGGTAAGAGGCAGTGTTTCTCATTGCTACCCTTGCCACCTCCACATTCATGATTTCTTGACTGCAAAACCAAATGCTTATCTGTATATATATATAATAACCTCCCAGCCTCCTACTTCCATTCTTCATTGCAGTAGAACATAATCCCTTAAGGACGGAGACTGTATCATTTTTTATCTTTAATTTTCCAACATAAATCATATTATTTTGAGCACAATAGAAACAACAAATAATTTAATGTAACCTATTTGAGGGTAGGAACATTTTTATGTTTGTCTTTCCATCCCCAGAGCCTAGCATGGTGTCTGACATTGTGGGCAAGTCAATTAGGGTCAAGTGACTTGCCCAGAGTCACGCAGCTGTAAATGTTAGTATCTGAAGTTGGATTTGAATTTAGGCCCTCCTGATTTCAGGGGCAGTGGTCTATTCACTATGTCATCTAGATGTCCCATAACTGCTTCTTAACTGATAGATATTTTAAATTTAATTATTGATCATAGAGAAAACTGAGGTTCAGAAAGTAATGAGTGAAAGCCCAAGTTCACATAGGTAGTAAGTGGCAAAAGAATGTACTAGGTCTCAGTTTCCTAATTCCTAATTCAGTTTCCTTATGTAATTCATGGCAGCATCAAGTTCTCAATTAATGCAAGCCATATCTATCTTCTTGGATACTTCCATCTGTGTCTGCTATGAAACATCCATAAAATGGTTTTCTGGAGAAAAAACACCACCTCATTCTGTCTTGAAAAATAGAATCGACATCCTCCATGGGGAGGACTCAAATGGAATCATCTATCTGGTTTTCTGCCCTAGAGATAAAAGCAACAAAGATCACTGGCTATTTCTTCTGCTATCTAATTTTGTGTGTGTGAGAAAAAAAACTGAAGGAAGGGATGATTGGAACATAACAAAATGGAGAGTTTAGAGCTCTCCTACAGCAGGAAAGAAAGGATTTGGGTAGATGAAGCAAAAATCTCCCTTCCTCATTCCATCCTGCTTCCCAAAAGGAGTCAGTCCTCAGGAGACCCCTAGGTCTCAAACATTATATCTTAAGACTGCTGAAGTTACCTTAAGTGATCTTATTAGAGAACACATGAGAGAAAGGAGAGAAAGAGAGGGAGAGACAGACACACAGAGAGAATGAGAGGAAGAGAAAGAAAACAAGGAGAGAGAGAGAGAAAACTGAGAGAAAAAGGAAGGGAGGGAAAGAGGGAGGGAAGGGGAGAAGTAGAGACAGACAGAGAAAGAGAGACAGAGAGACAGAGAAAGAGAAGTAGGGAGAGAATGAGAGACATAATGACAGAGAGACAGGCAGAGAAAGAGAAACATGTCACCTGCAGGTCCCAATAAAGGCAACCAAGATGGAATTCACTTTGTCTTAATTATATACATTTTTAATGGCAGTTTCAGATTCTGTGGGAGAGAGATCCACAATTTCATTGGCACAGGGCACTAACCCCACAAGAGAAGCTCCTTCTCCTAATGTGGGCCAACCTCTTTTCTATAACTTAGAGTCCTAGAGAGGTGCCTAGAGCACAGAGGTTAGCCAATTGCCCGGAATTCCATAGCCATTATTTACATATCTGAGGCAACTTTGTGGCCATCTGCCATGCTGCCTTTCTTGAGCTTCTAATGGCCATAAAACACACCTATTACCTTTTCCCTACTCTATTCTATACTGGGAGAAACTGAAAAAGAAAGCCCTAACAAGCTGGAGGTGGATAATGGTAATCAGCAGAGTCAAGTCAAATCAAGGAAGTGCCTCCTGGGCGCCTAAGGGGTTTGTCCTTGTTCTTTAGGAGGACCAGCGGCATCTTGACTAGTGGCTAACCTGGATCTGAGTGAGGCAGAGTTGCCCAAAGGCCTCAGTCTCATTCTCTGTCCCTGATTCATTGGGATCCAATGGCAGGGCAAACATCGGGACAGTTGGTAATGACAGGGGAGGCGATGGACCACCTTGTTATCTTTGATGTCTGATTAAACTCTGAGCACTTCACAATGCCTGCTTCAGCCTTCTTCGTGGCTGCTGGAAGAAATTTTTCTCATCTGTCCATTCCAATAGGGAAAGTCTTGGGCTAGACCTTTCTCTGGAGTTTGAGATCCGTTAGTTACCCGTAATCTGGGTTAGTCCATCTGTCCAGACAGTTAACCACCATGCATGGTCACAGGAGAGAGTTGGATGACAGGTAGACACTAAAGGTGGCTAATATGAATATTAACTATCACTAGCATTATTATTAATAAATGAAAAATTCTTGTGAAGTGATTACCATATCCTTGGTGCAATATGCTCCTGCAAAAATGTATATCGGGTGTTCAGGGAGAAAAATAACTAGTCTGTTATGTGCCTAAGTGATGAGGACCCAAAGAAGGGTTGAAAAAATCCCTGCTTTCAAGGAATTTATAATAGGAGAGGCGACGTGTAAAAAGACTACTAGAGGTAATTCAGAGGGACAGCACTAGTATTAAGGGCCCAGAAACAATACCTTAGATGGGCAAAAGGGAGACATGGGTTTATATATGGAGCCAGATCAGTCTTAGTGCAAGATTTGATTTCTGCAGTGGAAGAGAGCTTCCCAAAATCTCCCAAAACCTTCCTAGAAGGTTCTTCTCTGCATCCTGGTCAGGATTAGCATGATCAATTAACTACTCAGTCACTGTGCTAAGTGCTGAAGATAGAAAAAGGCAAAAAACATAGTCCCTGCCCTCAAGGAGAGTACATTCTAATGGCAAAGATGAGTGCAAATGACTTGATACACACAATATACATATAGAGTAGAAGAAATTGGGAAAATTCCCCAGAAAGAGGAGAGATTTGATTGTGCTTTTAAAGAAACTAAGAGAAGAAGTGAGAGGGTATGGAGGACAGTCAGTGCAAAGGGAAGAGACTGCAGATGGGGTGTTGTTTTAGGATTGTTAGTATAGCTGGATCACAGAGTACATGGAAAGGAGGAAGATATGGGAAGGCTAGAAAGGTAGGTGGGGATCAGGGGCAAAAGGCTTTATTTTTAGAGACTGCAACAAATTAGATCACAGCATCCCTTCCTCATCCTGACTAGATTTTGGCTATCTTCTTTTTCAGGGCAGTTGGGGGCACTGTGGATAGAGCACTAGGTTTGGAGTCAGAAAGACCATAGCCCATAACCAGCCTCAGACACTTATTAGCTGTCCGACTCTGGGCAAGTCACTTAACCCTGTTTGGCTCAATTTCCTCAACTGTAAAATGAGCTGGACAAGGAAATGGCAAACAACTGGGATGTCTTTGCCCTCAATGGGGTCATGAAGAGCCTGACATGACTAAACAATAAGAAATACTCTTTTCCATTTCAGCTCAGAGACAAAAAATGAGGGCAATTTCTCCCTCCATTTTCTCTCCAAAGTTCTCTGGCTTGGTATTTACCTGCTCTCTCTGGCTTCTCCAGAAGCAGCCTTTCTCTTACCTCAGATGCTGTGGTCCAGCACAAATGAATGATTAGGGAAGACAACTGATCCTTCCTATAGTGTGAAACAAGTTGCAGGTACATATAGTTGAGTTATTCCCAGTTTGCCTATATCTATTTCTCTCTGCCTCTGTCTTTATCTGACCATCTGTCTTTTTCTCTGTTTCTGTCTCTGTCTGTCTGTCTGTCTCTCTCTCTTACACAAAACTTTTGAAATGATTTCCCTAAATTGTAGGTCTGTCCCTATCCCATTCAATAAACTTCAGTTGCTTCCTTTTAACTCAAGGACCAAATATAAACAGCTCCATTTGGCCTTTACAATTCTACACAACCTAATCTCTTCCTAACTCTCTGGCCTTTGTATACACTACTCTTTTCCCCTCACACTAGGTTACAGCCATACTGTTAAACTTACTGTTCTGCACACATGACTGACTCTCCATGTCCCTTCTGTGTCTTTGCACTGCCTGGCCCCTATTCTTACATTGCTTTCTATTTTTATCTCTACTTCTTGGAATCCCTGCTTTCCTTCAAAATTCATTTAAGCACTTGCTATTTAAAGCTTTTCCTGATCCCTTCTTGCTGTTCACGATCTCCCTTCCAAGGCTACCTTCTAGCTTGTTATGTGTGTATATATATATATACATATACATATACATATTTACATATATATATACATATATGTATGTACATATCTCTGTACATTGATATATATAAACACACATATATACATATGTGCACACATACAATTATATGTGTGTATATATACATATATATATTTATCTATACTTTTATACATGTTATAATGTCCCTCCTTCCCTATAGAATATAAACTTCTTAAGAGCAGGGATTGTTTTCATCTTGTCTTCCTGTCCCCAGTGTTTAGTTTTGTCTCAGTCACATAACAACTGTTAAATAAATGTTGATTAATTGAATACACCTAGACTTCTAAACCAGCTATTTCATTACAAGTAAGATTCTGTCACAGTATTTCAGAATCACGACTATGGAAGGGACCTCAAAGCCATCCAGCTAAAATCATATCCGAGAAGAGTCCTACTACAAGGTTCTCCCAAATTAATCATTCAAAATTTAACTATCATCCTTCAGTGAGAGGTCCAGTCTGCTCTCCTACTTGATAAAATTCTTAGACTCAGAATAAGAAAGACCTGGGTTTGAATCTCACATCAGATAGTGAAGTGCTGGAGTCATCTCTCATTAATTTCTTAACCTTACTGTTTCCTCTTAAAATGAATATTATATATATATACATGTATATATATATAAGATATTCATTTCACAGGGTTATTATAAAAATCAAATCAGATTTTATGTAATATATATGTATATATATACAATATATAAGCATTTGTATTGTATATGTGCATATTATATATGTGTATATATACTATTCACACAGACACACACAGAACAAGGTGGTATAGTGAAAAGAATGCTGGGCCTGGAGTCAGGAAAATTCCTTTTCTTAAGTTCAAATATAGTCTCAGACATGTGCTAACTGTGAGACCCTAGTCAAGTCAACTTAATTCTGTTGACTTCAGTTTCCTTATCTGTAAAACAATCTGGAGAAGGAAATAGTAAACTATTCTAGTATTTTTGCCAAGAGAACACTAAATGGGGTTGCAAAGTATCAGATATGATTGAAACAATTGAACAAGAATAAAATATATATGTATATGTATTTGTATCATGTCCCCATGCAGTTTTAGTGCAGTTTTAAACTGTAATAGATTAAAACTTTAACAGCTTAGAAGCTATTAAAACTTTAAAAATGTACTAAGACCCTTGGGACACATTATGACATTCACAGGCACACAAACATGCATGCATGAATACGTGTGTGTAGTTATATTTTGATATCTAGATCTATATCACTCTAGAAATGTCAGGATTTGCTGTTGTTGTTGTTGTTGTTGTTGTTGTTGCTTCTTTTGTTGGTCTAGATGCATGATTTCACTGATACAGAAAACTCCAGATATAGAAGCTTCCTTCATGGATAGAGATCAGCAATTCATTTGTAGCTGTGGGAGAATTCCTTGGGACCCTGAAAGGTTAAGTAACTTGACAGTGATCACGCAGCCAGCATTTGTCAGAGGCAGTACCTGAATCCAGGTCATCTTCCTAAGTCTAAGGCCACGTCTCGCTCGTGATGCCTTTTGAACAGTTCTGATTGTTGGAATATTTTTGCCTCTTGGCAATTTCAAAGTTCCCACTTCTGTCCCCTTGGACCAAGGACAACAAATCTAATCAATTCATTAAGAAGCAAATCCAATTCCTCTTCCATGTGAGACTCCTCCAAATATCTGGAAGCAGCTATCGTGTCCCCCAGAACTCATCTGTTCCCAGCATAAGCCACATCCCAAAGCCCCACAGATCCTGGTTCCTCTTCACCAAAACCCCTTCCAACAAAGAGGGAAAGAAAGGGTATCTGAAGGATTTAGGGAGCAATATAAACCAGCAGCAAGTCTCAGAACAATCAGTAAACCATCCCTGAAATATTTCTGTAATTTGATTTTGTTTTTACCATTTCAGTCAGAGTTAATTGTGGCCTGACCAACCTGACTGGTCAGCTTTCTCAGCTGAAATCTCCTCTCCGTCCTGATCCAGGCCTTCTACTCCATTTAGATGGCTGCCTCAACCACAATGATGGCTGGGCTCTCGGCCCATAACCGGGGAAATGTTCATGTAGAAATAAAGCCTCCACATTCAAGCCAGATTTGTGGTAAGATTGTGCAAACTTTACAAGGTTAAAAAGTTCAATTGGCTTCCACAGCCCTGAAGGAGAGAGATTTCTCTCAACTATTCCAAACCCCAGAGATGCAGAGAACTTGTGAGAACAGAGCAGTCTTGCACAGAAAATGGGAGAGGTTTTCTGTTTCATAATGAACAGAGCTAGAAGGAGCTACATTCTCTGAGTATATGTATGTATGTTTGTGTGTACATTCATAAATATATATATATATATGTATATATATATATATTTGTGTATATATGTTCACACATACATACACACACACAGGATAAGCCACCAGGCCCCAAGGTCCTTTCTGTTGGGTTGGCCACATTGTTTGAACATCTCACATATGCTTGCCTAAAAGACTGTTTTATGGAGAAACTCAGAGCAAGCTCCCACAGGTTGGTCAGAAAAAGCAATACAAAGACATCCTCAAGGTCTCTCTTAAGAACTTTAGAATTGATCCTATGACATGGGAGACACTGGCCCAAGACCACCCAGCATGGTGAATCATCAGGGAAGGTGCTGGGCTTTGTGAGCAAAGCAGAACTGAAGAAGCCCAGAAGAAAACGCGAGATGTGCAAAATTAGAGAATCCCCCTCAAATGTTCCTAGAACTATTTGTGTCTGGCCTGCAGCAGGGCATTCTGAGCTTGTACTGGTCTGATCAGCCACAGTCGGACACAGAAACTTGAGTCAAACATAGTGATGTCACTTTGGTCCTCATCAAAAACAAAGGACAATTATCAAATATATGTGTGTGTGCATATGTATGTATATACACATGTCTGTATACATGCATGTATGTATCATACATACACACATATACATATGAATTTGTAAAAAGGAGAAACTTATTTAATGGTTTTCCTTAAATCTCAAACCAATGAATGACAGAATCATAGATCTAAAACTGGAAGGAAACTTAGAGGTCAAGTAGTCCACCTCTCAATTTATAAATAAGGAAATTCAAGTGCAAAGAGGTTACAGATCTTAAGCAGGATCAAGCAGACAATGAGGTTCATAGGTAGGATCCATAGGAGTGTTCATAGGTCTTAACTCCAAGATCTTGGCTTCTTTAAAATTCTTTCTTATTTTAGCACTTCAAGAGCATCAATCTTTAAGCCAAATATCACCTAGCAGGAACATGGAAGTTTTGTAGTGATTGCATGCATTTATAATATTTCATGATTTATAATCTATCAATTAGTATACACGTGCTATGTTACAAATGTCTAAAATTTCTATCATTTATTGATTAGTATTTTGAATGTCCTCATATATCATAGCTATTATACTGCAAATAAACCCAGGTGTCTGTGGCTTTGCTAATCTTCATTTTTAAAATAATATTTTCTTTTCCCAAATTATATATAAAAACAAATTTTCATATTTTTTAAAAAGTTTTGTGTTCTATATTCTATTCTTCCCTTTCTATGTCCCTGTTCTTCAGGCAGCAAGCAATTTGATGTAGGTTATTCATGTGCAAAAATGTAAAACATTTCCACATTAGTCATTTTGTGAAAGAAAACAGAAGATAAGAAAAAGAGAAAGAAAAAGAGAGACAGAGACAGAGAGACAGAGAATCAGACAGAGACAGACAGAGAAACAGAGACAGACAGAGAAAGTCAGAGACAGAAAAGAAGGGAGGAAGGGAGTCTTTATTCTTTAGTCTGTATTCAAATGTCATCAGTTCTTTGGAGGTTTTTTCCATTTTTCATTTCATCAGGAGTTCTTTGGGATTGTCTTGCATTATTGTATTGCTGAGGATAACTCATTCACAGTTGTTCTTTGTACAATTATTGCGGTTTCTGTGCACAATGTTTTGCTTACTTTGCTCAGTATTAGTTCACATAAGTCTTTCCAAATTTTTTTTTCTGAAATCATCCTACTCATCATTTCTTATAGCAAAATAATATTCCATCACAATCATAAACCACAACTTGTTCATCTATTTCCCAATTGATGGACATCCCCCAATTTCCAATTCCTTGCCTCCAAAAGGGCTGCTATAAATATTTTTGTGCAAATAGATCCTCCTCCCTCTCCCTGCTTTGGATCTCTTTAGGATACAGACCTAGTAGTAGTAGTATTGCTGGATCAAAATGTATGCACAGTTTTATTGCCCTTTGGGCATTGCTCCGAATTGATCTCAAAAACAGTTGAATTGGTTCACAACCCCACCTGTTAACAATGCAACTGATTTTCATTTTGCATTGTAGAATAAGGAAAGAGGAACAGATCTGGTTAATGAAACCACAATCTTTTGAGCATGATATGTATGCTGGTAACCTGAGTGGAGGCTTAAGGAGCCTGTCTCCTGAAATTTGTGATGGTGCATAATAGAGGGACCTTGCTCCCAATTCAGAGCCTGAACAAGTGTTATTTAACTGTTTTCTATCCATTTATTTGCGGTGATGAAAAGTATTCAACTAGTTTTTGAGCTAGAAACAAGTAGGATACAAAATGTACAATCCAATGAAAACACTGTCAATCTGGCAACCTGTGAGTAAGAAAGAAAAAGGGAAAACAGTATCATTGTTAGCTAATCAGCTCTCCACTCTCTGGGTCACCATCTGCTGTCAACACTTTTTGTTTATTCTTTTTTCCCCTTTTCCCCTAATTTTAAAAGGAAACACGAGGTGGAATTAACCAGATTGTAATCTTCTAAATGCAGAGATCCAGCAACTAGCATTTAGAGCAGAGTTTGGTAGTAGCCAGAGCAGCCATGTCAGCCTGAAGAGTGACTTGTTTGACCCAATCCAGTAAATCCATTTGGCAGCTAAGGTATCAAGTCCTGTAAGCAAGAAAGTAAATCACCCATTGGCCAGAAGAAAACCTGGTAGGGAAAATGTTTAGTAGCAACCCCTCCAAGTTTGAATCAACTAGAGAAGAGTGTCCTTCCCTATAGAAGTTTTTGTATTTTGGTTCTTTTTTCCATTAGTAAAAGCTAGTTGCTATTAATTGGCTATCCATTAAGTCAAACTTATGGCTTTATTGCAGCAGTAAATCATGGGTGTTCAATATTAAGGGAAACATTGGATGAAGGATCATGAGTGCTAGAAGTAGAAAGCTACTTCTCAATTCCTTAAGATTTAGAACTCTGAGGAGAGCATTAGTCTTGTTCTGGGGATCTGACCTACAAGTGGGAGTGGAAGTTTGGAGGAGTAACTCCAGAACTTATGGAGGCTTCAATAAGATGTATTGCTGGATAGGATAGACATTTATTCTCCAGCTACCGGTCACCCTAAAATTCAGTGTGAAAATGAAAGACAGTTAGGTGCTGGGCTGTACTTAGCAAGGTAGGTCTTATCACATCAGATTCACAATTTGAGACTTTCCATGTTCGTCACAAAAAAGAACTTTAGTGGAGAATTTGTTTAAATGGCTCAAAAAATGTACAAATGAATTTAAACAAGGTTTAAAGTGAAAAGGATGGAAGAAAACTTTTATGTTTGCCAAGCTAGATATTATAGAAACAAATAAAATTCAGAAAGAAAAACTGTGACCTTGACTTAACTGATAACCATTTAATAGCAATTATCTTTTACAAATAGGAAGGAAAAAAAGAATCTAAGTACAAAAACTTATGATATTGAAAGCCCATAGGAGATTAAATCCAAGAAAAGAACAGTAGCAAAACCCCAATATTTCATGCCTTTACACAGATGCACAAAATTCAGACTATAAAAAGCTCAGAACATGAACTAGAAGACCTAATCCAAGAAGGCAAATTTAACATCTTCACAGGTATCACAGAGATTTGATATTTTTGACAAAAATATGGCTCTAATTGAGGCTTCTTCATTCAAAGAACTAAGTGTGGGGATCGGGAAAGGATAAGTGAGAGAAACTTTACGTTAGGAAGATAAGCATGTGAGGTTGTCTCAGAACCAGAAGAGAAAAATATAACATTTTATCAGTTGGGAAGAAAGGATTCATTTCAATTCATTTCATGTAATGTATACAGAGTACTACTACTATGTAATGTAAATCCCCATAGCTAGCACTTATATTGCACTTTAAGGCTTACAAAATATCTTATAAATATCATTTCATTTTCTCCTCACAACAACCTTGGGAGGTAGACACTATTAATATCTCTATTTTACAAATGAGGAAACTGAGGCTGCCAAAGTAAATGCTTTGCCCAGAAATCACATACACTGGAAAGAGGCAAATATCAACTTAGCCAATTTGACCTTGGCAATTCCTGTCAAGATCTGAGAACCTAATTGATAAAAGGATAATTTCTGAACATTTAGAAAGGAAAGAAAGCTATAGAGCTATAGCCCAACATGACTTCATCAAAGATAGGTCAGGCCAGATGAAGCTCATTGCCTTTTTTTGTTTAGGAGGCTAGACAAACTGACAAAAATCTTTCATAATATCTTTGTAGACAAGATGGAGAGAAGTGGACTAGATATTTTAACATTAGATGGAATTAGAACAGATTGAATCACTGGAGTAAATCACAAGTAGTTACTAATAACTCCATATCTACTTGAAGGCATGGCTCCAATATAGTGCCCTGCAGACCCATCCTTTGGCTCTTTGCCCTTCCATAATGCAATCAATGATAAAAGATTAAATGGATTAGTAGAAAATAAAAAGTTAGGAGGGATATTTAACACTCTGATTGAATCATAACCCCAAAAAGAGCTAAATAAACCAGAGCAAAGAGCTAAATCAAATGAGATTAAATTTAATGGGGAGAATATGAAGTTCTACAAAATGACTAGATGGAAGTGACCTACTGAAATAATAGTATTTATGGAAAAGATTTCGGTGGTATAGTGGATTGTAAGCTCATTATCAGTCAATAGTGTGTTATGACACTCAAGAAGGTTAATGTGATTTTGGTCTGCAATAAGAACAATGATATTAAAAAAAAGTGGGAGATGGGTCATCCTGCTGTACCTGGTCAGATCCCACCTAGAACATATTGCTGAATTTTCAGTGCCATATTTTATTTTGACCTATGGCACATCCAGAGGAGGGGTATGATAGAGGGAATGATTTAAAAACAAGCCATACAAGAAAGTAACACGATGTGCCAGACAGAATGCTGGACTTGAAGTCAGGAAGACTTGAGTTCAGATGTTGACTTAGGTACTTCCTGAGATGTTGGGTAAATCATTTAATTTCTCAAAGCCTCAGTTTCCTCATCTATATCTATCCATCTCTCTCTTTCTGTGTCTATCATCTCTCATCTACCTATGAAACATCTATCTACCTATCTATGATCCATCTTTTTTATCTATCTACCTATCATCTATTTATCTACCTACCTATCATCTAAATATCTATATATATAAATATCTATCTACATATCTGGATAGCAATATCACCTGCCTCAGGGTTGTTATGAGGATCAAATGAGACAACATGTAGAGTGCTTTGTAAACCTCAAAGTGATGCATAAAAGTTTATTGTTGTTTTTGTGCAGAATGGGATTCCTCAGCTGTGAAATGAGCAGGTTAGAATCAATGATTTCTAAACTCCCTCCCAGCTTTAGTCCTGTGGTGACCTTAACCATCAATTGAAGGATCTGGGGATGTTTCGCCTAGAGATGCTTTAACTATTTGAAAGGCTTTAGCTTTGTCTGTTTGGCTCCAGAAGGTAGAATTAGAAATAGCATAGAAGCTGCAGAGGGAGAGAGATTATTTAAGGAAAAATTTCCTAACAATTAGGGTTGTCCACAACTGGGATGAACTATTCCAGGAGGACCTCAGTTTGTCTATTGCTGAGAGGCTTCAGGAAGAGATGGAAGGATGGCTTGTGAGCAGTCACAGAAGAGGTTCCTTCTAAAGTACAGGTTATAATAAGACCCTGGAAGGTTCCCCTCTTTTTCTGAGATTCTGTGATCCTGGTCCTCTTTTCCAGCTCCCCCTCACAGAGCTCACTGTCAGCACCCTTCCCCCAACACCCCCTGTGAATACAGAAAGACTGTACATGAGGCAGCAAGCAACTTGTCATCACAGAGTGTTAGGGAGCTGGGCCGTGGGGAAGAACTGTGGGAAATGTTCCCAGCTGCACCGAGTCAAGATGTCTCCTGGAGCCTCACAGCATCTTTATTACAATCTCATTACATACCGTTCTCTCTCATCTCATTTAGCCCAGCAGGAATGGATAATGCTAAAAGCAGGCAGAGGCTTGCTTATGTGGTCGGTCCATTTCCCACATGTGGGGCAGGACTTTTTAATTTTAATTTTTTTATTTTCTTTTCATCAGCTATGACACCTGTGTGTATGAGGTGGCGCTTCAACACTTATTAGCTAGGTGATCTGGGGAAAAGCACTTGACCTCACTGTTAAATAAAGAACCATTCATTATGGTGGAAAAATGGAGATCATAATATTTGCAACAACAATTTTATAGACTTTTGTGAGGAAAGAGCTTTGTAAACTGTTTTATTAATGTGAATTATTGTTGTTGTTACAGATAGGTGGTTAAGTTGATAAATTACTTGGCCTGGAGTCAGGAAAAACAGCATTCGGATCCAACTTCAGACACCTACTGGTTGTGTGACCCTTAATTCACTTAACTTCTATTCACTTAACCTCTATTTATCTCCATTTCCTCATCTGGAAAACAGGGATTACAGCACCACCTATCAGGGTTGTTGTGGTGACCAAATCAGATAATAATTGTAAATCGCTTAACACAGTGCCCACAACATATATAAGTAGAACAGTAAGCTCTACATAAATGTTAGCTAAATATTTATTATTATTGTAGAAAGATTCTTCCTTCCCACCAGGTACAAACCATTTTAAAATCCAAAGTATTCCATTGACTTGCCAGAAATGAGTCAGAAAAATAAGCTATTTTTCTGATATTCTTGTAGTCTTCTCACTAATAACTCATTATTATTAATTAAAGAATAATTGTGAACTTGTGAATAGTAGAATAGTATTTAGTTAGAATAATATTATTATAAAGAATAATTAATTAAAGAACCTATCAATGCCTGCCTAGAGTGAACTTCTACCCTGCCCTTTCTTGCCCCCAAAGATACAGTGGCCTGTATAATAGTAGCCATTTGCTATTATTCCAGAGTTTTTTTCTTTTCCCTTTGGGGCAATGAGAAAGACAGACATTGCACCTATTCCCATTGAAAGTTAGGTTCGAATTGCTTCATGTGCAATTTATCATATTTACCCCAAGTGGAAAAATTCTCATTTTGAGCTTAGCTCACACATAACAAAAAGTTGGACCACCTCACCCTCAGCTCACCATAACTGCCATTGGCTTTCAAAGTATCCTTGAAGAAGTAATTTAAATGTTCCTGGTTTCAGTTTTCTCATTTGTAAAATGAAAGTAATAGCATTGACTTCCTTGGAGAAAAGGTCTATGAGATCAAATTGTAGTCATCTTGTAGTATCTCCCAAGCAACAAAGCAAGTTAATTAAAAAAAAATATTGCAAGAACTAGCTTATTCCCATAAGAAATGACCCTTAGTTGGCATGGTATCATTAAGAAAAAAAAAACTGTAATATTTACAACTGTTTTATCAAATATATATCAAGGCACCACCAGCCATTTTATAATTAGTTGGAAATATCCTTTTCATGTCTATGTTCTTGTAAATGTAGTGAATTCCCAATAAAGCTATCCCTGCAAAGAATAGGTGAAACTAAGTGATTGGTAGTGAATTGTGGATATGAATGAGATTCACTATAAAATAATTTTATAGAGATATTAACATAGCTCAGCCAAACATAGTAGTTTCCTTCTTCCATGTAAGCCTTGTTGAATGAATAAGTGAACAAATGAATGAATGAATGAGCAAGCATTTATTAAACCAAACACTTTGCTAAATGCTGGAGAAACAAATAGAAAAACCTAGGTAGTTCTTTTCCTCAAGTAAGTCACATTCTAGTAGGAAAAAATAACATAAATATAGTATTTGTATGTATGGAATGGGATTTTGGTCAGGGTAGTCTCAAGCATGGTGAGTGTAATCAGTGTCATAATAGAACATATGGTAAAATGATAAACCATTTCCAGAAATGCTACTACTGGCTTAATTGTTGCTTCTGGACCTTGAAGTAGAAAGGAGAGAAGAATTGTACCAGGTTCCTGATATGTTGTGAGAATGATCAGGAATAAAATTGATGGGAGATTAGGTTAGACTAAAAATGGTGAATGGCCATGGTCAGAAACTAAGGGACTCTTGGTGGTTGAGTTGAGTATTGATTAGCCTGAACTTTGTGAACAACATTTGAGCAGCTTAGATTTCTGGTTAAAAAATTTTCCTCCCTGCTGCCCAATTCTATCTCTGCTTTTACCTTACAAGGTAGAAATTAGGCAGTGAATGTTACTGAGACATAGCCCAGATCATTGAACTACCAAATGCCTGGCTCTCAGACTTGTTTGCATTCTGGTCCCATTGGCTAGTCAGCTATATTACTTCTTCTTGTGCAATTTGAACCTTTTTCCAAGTAGGATCTCCTTAAGCTAAACCGAAAACCATGTACAATCTAACTGTCGTCTACCTTCCAGCCTTATCTTACATTACTCATCTTTGCCTGTTTTATATTCCAGTAAATTCAGATTACTAGCTGTTTCAAGAACTCAATATTCCATCTCCCACCTCCTTGCAATTGCACAAGCTGCCCTCATTCCTGGAATGTGTGTTCTTCACTACTTAGAATCATTATTTTCTCAGCTTAGAGTTCACTTTCTCTTTGAAGTCCTTCCTGATCTCCCTAGTTGCTAATATTTTCCCTCCAAAAATGTCATTATATTTACCTATCTGTTCATGTCCTATCTCTTCAGTTGATGTAAGCTCCTTGAGGTTAAGCACTGTCTCACTTTTGTGTTTACATCTTCTTTATGTAGTACTAGATTGCTGTTGAGAAATTGTATGGTACTTTTTAATGACTTCACACTTCTCTCTGAGATAGTCTCATCCTTTTGCAATCAATATTCCTCCAGAGATGTTGTATGACTGAAAATCATGGAAGTCTAAAGACATCATCCTAAATCCCCCAGAGAACAATGGAAAGGGGCATGGCCAGTGCAAGTGGCATATTACTAACCCAAGTCAAATGAAGGAACACTTAGTAATCACCTCCTATGTTCTAGCACTGTGCTTAGTAATGGGGATACAAAAAATGCCCTACCCAGATGTCCCTACTTTCAAAGAGCTGACATGGATGAGACAATGATGGGAATGGAGGAGACAAGATGGAAACTATTACATACAAACAAAATAAATGCAGGAAAAATTAGTGATTAATAACCCACAGAAGGAAGGCTTTATTAGCATTAAGGGGGATTAGGAAAGATGGGATTTTAAATGATACTTAAAGAAAGGAGATGGAAATGAGGAGGGAGGGAATCTGAGGCTTCAAGGAGAGCCAGTGAAAATGCCTGAAGTTGGGAAATGGAGTATCTTATAAAAGGAATGGTAAGTAGTCTGAGGTCACTAGATCACAGAATACATGAAGGAGAACAGGCATGAAAGGTTTTTAAAACAAAAAGAATTTTATATTTAATGTTGGAGATAAATAGGGAGCCACTGAAATTTAATGAAAAGGGATGTCGGAAACCCTAACAACACAAGAAGAAAAAGGAAGGAAATCATTATAGGGAATGAGGGAATAAAACTATATCTCTTTTTGCAGATGATATGACAATATAATTGAAAAATCCCAAAGACTCAATTAAAAAGTAAATTGAAGCAATTAATTTTTAGCAAAGTAGAAGGATAAAAAGTAAGTCCACGTAAGTCATCAACATTCTTTTATATCAAAACCTTGCAAGAAGAGATAGTAAGAGAAATCCCATTTAAAATAACTCTAGACAGTATGAAATACCTAGGGGTATATTTGCAAAAAACAAACCCAAGAACTATATAAGCAAAATTATTAAAAGCAACAACAAACCTTTTATACAAAAAACATTTTATGTGCTTGCCAGACGTGCACTCTAGGAAGATCACTTTGACAGCTGATGGACTGAGCATGAGGCAGGAACACCAACCATCAGACTCTTGCAATAATGCAGGTGTGAGATGATGGGGGTCTGGACTAGGATGATGGTAAGGTCAAAGGAGGGAAGTGAACAATTTCACAAACATAAAATAAAAAATGTCATTCTAGAGATGTATAACCTAAAATCAATGGGCTCATTGATCATGAAGCAAGAATGGGGGATAATGAATATTTCATTGGTTTCCATGCAACATCAAGAGAAGTAGGAGAAGGATGTTGGATGGATTTAAAAGGGAATGTGGACAAGAGAGTCACAGGACATAAAGGCATGGATGGATTGTGTTCTGAACCAATGAAAACAGTACCCATAAAATTAATGAGAGAGAGAAAGTATCAAAACCAGTTTCCAATCCAAGTTGCTCTTGATGCTATTTCCCAACCTGTAGAATAAATGGAAAAAGATCTGGAGGTAGAGAAGCCAGTAGTTCATGAAGCTTATACTTCAAAAAGCCTTGATTTCATCATCCTTTCACTGCTGTAGATTGCAGCCCCACTAGGCCCTAGTCAATGGTCATGAGTTGTCATGGTCAAACAAAATTAATCACCTGGAGGCCAACCTTTGGGTGATGAATGAGCCTGTCTGAACTTAGCGAAATCAGTCTTCAGACAGTCATCCATCATCAGGCCCGAATTCGAAGACTTTCCAGGTTGGTAGGACCTGCCAAAACTTGTGTTTCTCTGGCATAGACTTCAAGAGCCCAGGTTAACCTCTCTCCCATAATAGGCGTCAGAGAAGAACATTAGTGGAGAGTTGGACGGAGTGAAAAATGGGGAAGCAAATAAGTCTGCAGCAGTGATTAATCACTTGAAAAGAGAATGACAAAAAGTTGGAAATGTATTAGAAGTTAAAAATGTAATCAAGACTGGGAGGGATGGGAAGGTGTAATTTGTGAAACAATCATTTGTTTTCACAGATTATGGAAAAGGTTGAGTATTTTATTGTATTTTAAAATTTTTGTGATGGGCAAAAAACACCTTTGAGCAGATTCAAGTTACAGGAATAACTTTCATAAAAATTCTCTGGCTTTTTCTTTCACCTCTCACTTCTCAACATCCCAGTACCTTCACCTT
>JAJPUD010004037.1:89270-166634 GCA_023553655.1 Myrmecobius fasciatus
CTCTCTCTCTCTCTCTCTCTCTCTCTCTCTCTCTCTCTCTCTCTCTCCCTCCCTCCCTCCCTCCCTCCCTCCCTTTCCCTGACTTCCTATTTCTTTCCTTCTCTGTGTTTCTATTTCTCCCTTCCTCCTCTCCTCTTTCCCTTACCTCCTCTTCCTCTCTCTCTTTTTCTGTCTCTCTGTCTCTATATCTCTGTCTATCTCTATATGTGTCTCTCTGTCTATATCTCTCTCTGTCTCTCTCTGTTTCTGTCTCTCTGTGTCTCTGTCTCTCTCCTTTTCTCTTCCTTTCTCTCCCTCTCTCCCTCCCTCCCCTCTCTCTTTCCCTCCCTCCCTCTTTCTTCCTCTTCCTCTTTCCCTGACTTCCTATTTCTTTCCTTCTCTCTGTGTTTCTGTTTCTCTCCTCCTCCTCTCCTCTCTCTCTCTTACCCCCTCTTCCTCTCTCTCTTTTTCTGTCGTCTGTCTGTTTCTATCTCTATCTCTCCCTCTCCTTACTATTCTCCTTTAGTCCCTACTGTTCTGTACTCAGAATGTGGAACAAATGAACAGAATAAGGGGTGCCATCCGTATGCCCATTTAGCTGTGACCATGAGAATTGTTGAAGTTTCTACAATGTTTTTGAAACAAAACATGCACCAGTTTTATGTCTCTTCCTTTCCATAAGGAGACAGGAAGGCAGTGTGAACTTCCAAGTGACCTCTCTTTCCTGAGCTGGGAGACAAGACAAAGATGAGCCTTATTTTAAAAAAAGTTTCAGCCTTTGGAAAGGGGTCAAGGGACTAAATGGAATATATGGTGCATATTATTAACAAGTAATGTTCCTACTTTTATATATATATATATATATATATATATATATGTATATATATATATATATATATTAAGCTACTTGGAGAGATACAGTGATTCCCTTGTAAGGGGTCTCTTGTTGGTGACTGTGAAGATAAAAGCAATTATCGTGGGGTGGGGACTAAGAGGTTTGATCAGTAGACATATTTATGTTCTTTAACTATCAAAACCCATATTAGTATAATACCGCCGATAGAAATACTGTTTGAGGGATAGCCAGCTGCCCTTAGGATCTTGATTAAAGGTACATTCAACTTGGCAAATACAAAGCCCCTGGTAGCTATATATCATAGATTTCAAAGTCATGAAATGATCCACATTAAGATGTGTGGTGATGCAAAAAGATTTGGAATTTGGATGCAGGAGACTTGGGTTTGATATACAATTCTGATGTGCTACCTGTATGACTTTGGTCAAGTCAATTCTCTTCATCTGAGTCTCAGTTTCCTTATCTACAAAATGATGTTGTTGAACTAGAAATAATCTCAGACATCTTTTCCTATTTTTCCATATTGCTATTCCATAAAACTAGATTAACAAATGAATGTTTCTTTAAAACAGGCACAGCAAGAACAATAAAAAACCAGAGGACTCAATTTTTTTTTCTTTAGACCAGATATGCTGGAAATTCTCTTGGGGCTTTGAATGAATGAATGAATGAATGAATGAATGAATGAATGAATGAATGAACGAATGAATGAAAGTCATTTTTAAGTGCTTACAATGTCCCAGTCATTGTGCTAAATCCTGAGAAGTCAGAGAAGCAAAAAACCAGTCTTTGTCAGCTAGGAACTTACATTCTAATTAGATAGTGCATAAAAGGTAGTAGTGGTCTGGAAGGAGTATTTTAACTTGGAAAGCTACAGAGATGGTGGATGAAATCATCAGAAAATGGATTTACACACAGTTTTTAATAGCCGAGGTACTATTGATTTGCTGCTTAGGGTTCCAGGACTAAAGGGAGTCAGGAGAGGGAGAAGTGGAAGAAGGCAGTTGATATTCCTTGATATTGATATTGGTGGAAAAAAAGTGGGAATAACACGAGATGTGGCTGGAGTAGTTTGTTCTGATACAGTGGGTAACACATCCGTCACTTACAAATAAGGACCTGGAAGTCCCTTGGAGAGACTTCTGAAGCAATATGATTAGATCTTCCAGGGCATAATCTCTTTGCACTACCAAATGAGAATTCAACTAGAATCAGACTTCTAAATCTAAGGACCTGCAGAGGCCCCAATGCTTTGGGCATAGTGAATTCTCAATAAATATTTGATCTATGCTTAGACTTGAAAATCATTTTCAAGCCTTCAAAATAAAAATATAGCAGCTGCAAAGCTCGTACAGAGTCAGCAGTAAAGTAGTATAGGGGCTAAGGAACTGGCCCCAGAGGCAGGAAAACCTGGGTTAAAGTCCCTTTCCTGACACATACTGGTTGGTGTGATGCTGAATAAATAACTTAGCCCCATTGCTCTAGCCAGTGGTGTCAAACTCAAAAGAAATGGATACTTTCAGCCTACATATTAACTTTGAAAACCATAAATTAATGTCGTCTATGTTTTATGTTTTATTATATTATATTTTATTTATTATATGATATATAATATTACATATATTTATTTACATATTTATTAATATTATATATTATTTCTCAATTCTCAATTATATTTTAGCTGGTACAGATCTTTTGGGAATTTTGCAGAAAAGGTACTTACCTGAAATGGTAGGAATTTCCTCATCTGGGAATTTCCTGTATAAATTAAATTATATATCTTGCTCTTATCCTACAAAATTTGTATTTGCCTCTCTCATAGGCAACAGATACTTTCCCTTTCTCTCTCCTAAGTTTTCCTCCTCCCTCCAAAAAAAGAATATAGAAGCAATTAATAGTCCTTAGCAAGGAAGAAGAAAGACCTTGCCAGGACTGTGCATTTTATTTGTATGACTACCCAGTAAATGCAGTATTTAATAAAATAATTATACAAAATTTTCAGAGAGGAGATTAGGCCACAGCATCTTGATGCTAGACTGCAATGATGAAGCTCCGTACTCTTTTTTACAATTTTTTTCTTGATTAAAGCTTTTCATTTTTCAAAGCATATACATGACATTAACCCTTGCAAAACCCTGAGTTCCAATTTTCCTCCCTTTACACCTTTCCCCTAAATGGTAAGTAGTCCAATATATGTTAAACATGGAAGAAATATGTGCTCAATCCAATATATGCAAACATACTTATACAATTATCTTGCTGCACAAGAAAAATCAAATCACACCAGAAAAAAACGAGAAAGAAAATAAAATTCAAGCCAACAACAAAAAAGAGTGAAAATGCTATGTTGTGTGAACCACACTCAGTTCCCACTGTCCTCTCTCTGGATATAGATGGCTTTTCATCACAAAACCATTGGAACGGATCTGAATCATCTCATTGTTGAAGAGAGATCAATGATAATCATTGTATAACCTTGTTGTTGCAATGTACAATGGCTCAGGTTCTGCTCACTTCACTTAGCATCAGTTTATGCAAGTCTCTCCAGGCCTCTCTGAAATCATCCTGCTAGTCATTTCTTACAAGAACAATAATATTCCATAACATTCATATACCATAATTTGTTCAGCCATTCTCCAATTGATGGGCATACATTCAGTTTCCAGTTTCTTGGCACTACAAAAAGAGCTGCCACAAACAATCTTGCACATGTGGGGCCTTTTCCTTCCTTTAAGATCTCTTTGGGATATAAGCCCAATAGAAACACTGCCGGATCACAGGGAATGCAGTTTGATGACTTTTTGAGCATAGTTCCAAATTGCTCTCCAGAATGGCTGGATCTGTTCAGAGTTCCACCAACAATGTATCAGTGTCCCAGTTTTCCCACATCCCTTCCAACATTCATCATTATCTTTTCCTGTCATCTTAGCCAATCTAAGAGGTGTGTAGTGATATCTCAAAGTTGTCTTAATTTGCATTTCTCTGATCAATAGTGATTTGAGAGCACCTTTTCATATGACCAGAATTGGTTTCAATTTCTTCATCTGAAAATTGTCTGTTCATATCCTTTGACCATTTATCAATTGGAGAATCATTTGAATTCTTATAAATTTGAGTCAATTCTCTATATATTTTATAAATGAGGCCTTTATCAGAATTTTGAATGTAAAAATGTTTTCCCAGTTTATTGCTTCCCTTCTAATCTTGTCTGCATTAGTTTTATTTGTACAAAAACTTCAAAATCATCTATTTTGTGATCAATAATGATCTCTAGTTCTTCTTTGGTTACAAATCCCTTTCTCCTTCATAGATCTGAGAGGTAAACTATTCTATGTTGTTCTAATTTGTTTATAATATTCTTTATGTCTAGATCATGAAGCCATTTAGACCTTATCTTGGTATATGGTGTTAGGTGGGGTCAATGCCTAGTTTCTGCCATACTAGTTTCCAATTTTCCCAGCAGTTTTTGTGAAATAGTGAGTTCTTATCTCAAAAGCTGGGGTCTTTGGGTTTGTCAAACACTGAATTACTATAGTCATTGACTATTTTGTTCTGTGAACCTAATCTACTCCATTGATCGACTGATTTATTTCTTAGCCAGTAACAAATGGTTTTGATGACTGCTGCTTTACAATATAGCTTTAGATCTGGTACAGCTACACCACCTTTATTTGCATTTTTTTCATTAATTTCCTTGAAATTCTTGACTTTTTGTTCTTTTAGATGAATTTTGTTATTTTTTCTAGATCTGTAAAGTAATTTCTTGGGAGTTTGATTGGTATAGCACTAAATAAGTAGATTAATGTAGGCAGTATTGTCATTTTTATTTATTCACTCAGCCTATCCAAGAGCACTTGATATTTTTCCAGTTGTTTAGATCTGACTTTATTTGTGTGGAAAGTGTTTTGTAGTTGTGTTCTTATAGTTCCTAACTTTCCCTTGGTGGATAGATTCCCAAATATTTTATACTATCGACAGAAGCTCTGTACTCTTTTCCACAAAAGGACCTCTGCTGTTTATTTGCTTTTTTCCAAAGCTCTCCTTGTGGCTCCCACCAAAGAACAGCACTATTTCTCTGTCTTTCTCTCTTTGTCTCTTTTTATCTCTCTCGGTATATCTCTTTCTGCGTCTGTGTCTCTTTCTCTGTCTCCATCTCTGTATCTGTCCCTTTCTCATCGTCTTTTTGTATTTTTCTCTATCTCTTTATCTCTCTTTCTATCTCTCTCTTTCTCTCTCCCCTCCTTCCTCCCTTCTGTTTCTATCCTTCCTTCCCTTCCTCTTCATCTCTCTCCCTGTCTCTGTCCTCTTTTCTTTCTCCATTCCTTTTTCTTCTCCCTGTCTCCTCTATCCTCTCTCCCTTACCCTCTCTTTCCTTCCCTTCTCCTCCCTTCTCTCTCCCCCTCTGCCTCTTTCTCACCTTTCCCCCCTTTCTTTTTCTTACTCCTTCCTTTCTTTTTTTTCCTCCCTCCCTCTCCTCTCTCATTCTCTCTTTTTGTGTCTCAACACCTGTTCTTTCTCTTCCCTTTCTCTTGAGACTTTTTCAGTTAAGGACTCCTTTTCCTCCTCCTTCTTTTTCCTCCTCCTCTGTTCCACAATGGTTGTGGAACTACTGCCTACATTAGATGATCTAGCACTAGCTTAAGCTGGTTGTTTGCCTTTTCTTGGGAACCCTATTAGAACCCTTGAAATCCTTCCTCCCCTGCAAGAAGGTCAGGATATTGTTTTTATTTGTTTTCTTTTGAGAGCTACAGATTCAGGGAAAAGGCTATGTACATATGAATGTTAAAAATGTGAGCACAAGTTAAAGATCCTTGAAGAAGAAAAAGTGATTTAACTTGGTGACCAGTTTCCTGGATTCCTTGCCCTTGGTGACCTTTTCTCTCTGCTGTTGTTCTTATTTAAAAGCAATTTCCAAAGTGTTTTGGGGTTTTGCCTTCAGAAGTGACAGAATACTTCCACCCAGTCATACTCCAAGAAAACTGATCCTAATCTCATTACTGTTAACAGTTCTGGGATAACTGGCAAAAAAAAAAAAGTGTTAAGTGCTTCCTCCCCAACAAGTCTTTCAGTTTTGTTAGAGTAATAGCTTTCATTCAGAAGCCTTATCAGTTATCTGAATCATTCAGGTTAAAAGATCAGCCTTTGAAGGGTGCAATAGACAAGAAGAAAAAAATTTAAATAACTCTCCTGGGTCAAATCCATTGGTAGTATGTCTCTCTGTTCTGCTGGATGAACTCTGAACAAATTCCTGAACCTTCCCATGAACCTTGTTCTTTCTTTTATTCTAATGATAAGAGATAGAACTGATGGTTTAGTAGCATGCTGAACACTTTTTGAGTTGCTTAAATGGACAGATAGATAACTAAACATTTTTTCTTTCTGACATTTGTTCCCCCCTTTATCTAGAACTTTAGGATCATGGATTTAGAATCAGGAGGGACTTTGGAAGTCAGCTAGTTCAACACCATTATATTACACATGAGGAAACTGAGGCTAAGAAAGATTGTGATGAGAACAGTAATAGGCATTTGTCTTTGCATTTTCAGAAATAGTCATCCTGGTGACTGCCAGCCCTAGGAGCCTTCATGGGAAAATCTTATTTTAAAACAGATGCTTGCTTGCCTTCCTTAGTAGAATCTGAGGCCTCAAATTTATCTCAGGGTATGTTTCTTCAGGCAGGTATATTCTCAAAGCTAATGGCAAATACACCCCTGAGTTAGCTTTAGGGACCATTGCAGGGAATAAAGTTGCTCTGTCTAAGTTTTAGGTCCCCAAACATACTTCAGATATTTCCCCTCCTTATCCTTTTGGTAATTAATTAATAAACAGATCTCTAGTGAGGTAAAGGCCTTTTTTCCCCATCATGAATCAATCAGCCATCTTTCATGGGAATATATTTACCTATATTCATATGCATTTTAAATAAGACTTGCAACCCCAGATATTCCAAGCTAAAGGATCTCCAGTTCATTTATTCTGCTTAGTTTTAGGCTCTTGTGGAAAGATGGATATGAAGCTTAGAAGAAGGGGTAGGAGAAGATAATTAAGGTCTTTGTCTTTGCATTATTATTTACAAGTCCAATGGCAGACTGGCCAAAGAGAACCCAGTTATGGGAGCATACCCAGGGGAATCATACAGATGTTTGATGAGCCTGCTTCTGGGTATCAACAAGTAATGCCTTGGTCTCTTCTTCAGAGCATGCAAAGAGTTTCTTTGAGAATTGATTGACTGCTGAGTTAAAACTGATTGTGCATACAAAAAATATGCTTCCAGGACTGGACTTTCATTGGCCAATCCTTCATTACCCTAGTCAATGGCTTTTTGTGTAGGAACACAGAGCTTGTCTTCTGACTTTTGTTTCCAGACTAAAGCTAATTGGCCATTATTGGGTCCCAGAAAAATAGTGGGTCAGTTCACTTCAGCTGAAATAGTTGCTCTGAACTCTAAGTCTCTTTCTGAAAAATATCATTGACTGGGGCAGATCTGAGTTGAGGGGAACAACTGGCTGAGAACTGCTGCCCAGAGTAAATGGAAATTTTGGTATGGTAACAGGGCAAGAGAAAAGAAAGGGATCATGGGAGAGAGAGGCTATGGCTGTAGGAAGGCAGGTCTAGAGAGCCCAGAATAGTGGGACGCTCTGGGAAACCAGAAATTATTGGGATGGCACTGAATACCTAGGGAGAATGGAAGTTGTTAAGAAATTGAGGTGGGAGAATGTTAAAGACCTGCTTTGAGGGATTCACTATTTTCCCTAAGGCTGGCCCTGAAGAGGAACACAGAATTCCACTTAAATTTGACTTTGAGAATAATTCAACATCTCTAAAGGCAGCTGTTGTTTATAAAATAACTGCTAATGCTAGACTTTATGATGACCCAGAAGTAAATGAGAACATTCTATTACCCAGACAGTTGTAGCAGGAGAACCATGTTCCAGCCTGGAAATCTCCTAGAGCAACCCCCCTAGAATATACAAACAGCTCTTTTATACACTCTGGTACATCTGCTACTTTCAATTTGACTCATTCTGGAGTCCACAAAGCAAAGTCTTACCAGCTATCTAGGGACAGGTTTAATAATTACCATTTTTCATTTTTTATTTCCTATTCTGCTGTGTCTTATAAAATCTCTATTCTTTCCAGACTACTTCTTTAGTACTGTGAACTGACGCTGTTCAAGAAGCTCTCAATTTGACAACCCATAAACAGGCTTTAAAACTATGTCTTCCCCATTACTCTCTTTCATAGAACCATCAAATTGTGGAATTGAAAGAAATCTCAAAGATATTTGTCCCATCTTCTGCCCAAAGCATTTGTTCCATTTTCAAAATTCTCTAGAAGCAGCCATTCACTGACTACTTAAATATCTACTTCCAGATTAAATTCTACTAAATATCTTTAGTGATAAGTAGCCTACTACTCAGGGAGAATTTTCATTGTTAGAAACTATGGAATCAAAGTCTATCTCCCTGGATTTATATCTATTATATAAATTAAGTATACAATTAAGAATAATAAGTCTTAATACTTCTTATATATGGCAGACCTTCAAATTCTTGAAGAAAAAACAATCATATCTTCTGTCTTCTCTTTTCCATGCTGTCAGTATTCCCATTTCCTCCAATGAGTTCTCATATAGGTTTCTCACTATCCTGATTTTGCTTCTTGGAACAAGTTTCAGCCTGTCAATGTTCCCCATTAATGCAGCACACAGATTTGAGAACAATGCTCCAGATGGGATCTGATGAAAGTAGAATAATCAGTAGAACCATCGTTTTTGTCTATTACGGATATTTATTTTTGGTCCAGATTTATGATTTCATTGGTAGAGAGGAGGACTCCCAATAAGGAAACTCTGAGAGTGCAAATTATCTCTGTTTTTAGAGAATTGTCTGGGAACCAAGACCATAAGTGACTCCTTTGTCCAGCCACTATGCTTTGAGAGAAGGACTTGAAGCAGGGTCTTCCTAAGTGAGGACAGCTGTCAGACTTGTCAGCAGGAACATGTTCTTATAATCATAACTGACTTTGTTATTATAGTCATTTTCCTCACAACAGTTTACAGAGATGGTCAGTATAAATATTATTCCCCCAGTTTTGCTAATAAGGAAACTTAGGTTCATGAAGGTGAAGTGACTTTCTGGTGGACACACAAATAATGGAATAGGTAGGATTTGAACCAAGTTCTCTAAAAATCCATTTTAGTTTTGACTCATTGTTTAAAAGTCAAGTTTACAGTCTCTCCTTTCTTCAATCTATTTGTACAGATTGCTGAATTCCAAAATACAGCTCTGATCATGTCATTCACATGAATGAAATTGAAAATGGAGCTAATTAGAGAATGAGTTTTGCAAGTCCTGGTGATATCCCAGAACACACCCTTTAGTCTGCCTTTGCACCCATAGAGAAAGTGAATAAAGAAAAAAACCTTGTGGGGGTGGAGGTGAGATGAGGGGGATGATGGTCCTAAGTGCACCCCTTAGCAACAGAACTTTACATACATTTAATATGCTTCTAGCCTAGCACTCTGCACACCCACACACCATACTTCATCTCATTAATTGGTGAGGCTGTCAGCATATTTTTGAATCTTAATTTTATCACTCAATATATTAGTTCTTCCTTGTAGCTTCTTATTATCCACAGATATAGTACATATGCTAATTGTTCCATCATACAAAGATCATTCAAAATAAGTGGAGATGTTTAACCAGGAAAATAAAAGATTCAAGAGGGAACAAAATAACATGGGAAGAATTGCTATATGAAAATAGGATTAAATAATTTGTCCCCCGGAGCAGAACTAGAAACAGTTAATAATGTAAAGAGACAACTTTAGACTGAATGTCAAGGGAAAAAAACCAACCCAGCTTCCTAACAATCAGAACTCTCCAAAAACGAAATCACCAAATACCAAATTAGTGTAGCACAATGCCTGGTACATAATAGGTGCTTAATAAATGCTTGTTCACTTCCCCTTCATCCTCCTTGTAGATTTTCAAGTAAAAGCTAGATAACCACTTGGCAAATGTTTTAAAAGAGATTCTTTTCAGATATAGTTTGACTAAGACTGTTGCTGAGATCCCTCCCAATTCTCTAATTCTGACATTCAAATTTGCTGATCTAAATCACTGATTTTAACAGGTTGAACAGAGCAGGGTCAGCAGCAAATCGCTGTGTTATTCAAGTTTAGTTGTTTGCTGTTAAGTCCTCACTATCATAAGCTAGCTTGATTTCAAGTAAATTATTTAATATATCTGTGCTTCAACTTTCCTCATCTATCAAATGGGAATAATACCTGAGTTTTTCACAAAGCTGTGAGACTAAATGAAGTAATGGATGTGACAATGATGGGTTTTTTAAAAATCTATATTAAATAGTTACTGTCAAATAACATTTTGATGATGTAAAGGTTAGAGAATCCAGCGTTACATTTCTTGTGAATTTTACTCAGGCTGAAAAAATTGAAGAAAATTCTCCAGGCAAAATGCTAATTGAACTTGATTGAACTGATGTACAAAGAGACTTGAAAGATTCTGTGGTTCCCGATGCAACTAAGGTTCCCTGACCCTTAATAAATTGTTCTTTCTTTTATAAATTTTGTAGATGATCAGCATAACTTCAGAGGACTTAATCACAGGGTCCTTGAAAAGAATCAGGCTCTTTTTTTCGTGGCCTAGAAAGAATGTTTGATTTTCACAAGGAGATGGAGGGTACATCCAATCAGATTCCAAAATATTAGAAATCTCTCTGTCTCTGTCTCTTTCTCTCTGTGTGTCTCTGTCTCTGTCTCTGTCTTTGTCTCTCTGTTTCTGTCTCTCTCTTTCTCTCACTCTCTTTCTGTCAATAGTAAGGATATAATTTGTAATGATTCCAAAACCCCTGTTTTCTTTCACCCAGAGCATTCTAAATGTTCTTTAATATAAGTTTATTTGTCATGAACTACTTAAAACAAGGAGACATTGCCTTTAGAGAAAAGAGAAAATGCTTGTCTATCACATTGGAAGGAAGAAATTCCAAGAGAATAAACCTGACCTTTCAAAGATTCTTTTCCCTCATCTATAAAACATGGGAAAGAACTTTTGCTCTACCTACCTCACAAGTCAATTTTTAAAGCTTTTTAAGGATGATTTTCCAATTCTCCCTCAATGACTTCTAAGGTCCTTTTCAACTGGAAAACTAAGATCCTAAGATCCAGCAGATCTGTGACCTACAGTTTCTATACAGTCACTTTAATTGGGTCCAACTCTTCATGATCCCATTTGGAGTTTTCTTGCCAAAGATACTGGAATGGCCATTTCCTTCTTCAACTTATTTTACAGATGAGGAAATTGAGGCAATAGAGGTAAGGAATTTGCCCAGGATAACACAGCTACTGTCTAAGGCCAGAACTGAACTCATGAAGTTGTAATTCACCTATGTCTGTCCATCCTATTCTATTCTTGTCGCTATTCTCCCATAACTCTATCAAAGGGTTTACTACCAATGCACTCTCAGCCTTCCTTTAAAGTTCTTAACATTGAGTGGATACAAGTGTTAATCCTTTGGTTATCATTCAACTTCATTACACCAATTATAAAATGAAGATCAATATAAATGTGATTTATTCATATTTACATTTGTTGTTGTTTTGATAAATCTCCTTTGATTCCAATTAAATCTACCTGCCAAAAAAGGGAACTTTGGTGGCATCTCCCTGAATTCAAAACCAGTCTCAGACAATTATTAGCTGTGTGATCCTGAACAAGTCATTTAACCCTATAAAATATAAGTTGGGGAAGAAAATGGCAAAGCACTCCAGCACCTTTGCCAAGAAAACCCCAAATGGGATGAGAAAGACATTGTGATGTATTTTAAATCAAAGGCATAATTAATTTTATATCACCATATATATTAATTTAACTTTATAAATGCCATGTTATATTTTTATATTAACTTTTACCAAACTGCATCTAATCCAGTCTCAGAGAGTTACCTGGGGTATTGTGAAGTTAGGTACCTGCCCAGGATCAAACAATCAATGTATGTCAGAGGCAGGATTAGAATCCAGATATTTCCACAGCAGGCTATCTACCAACTGAGGAAGACTGTTTCTGCATATACTGGTAATTTAATGATGTTTTTTGGGTTAGTAATATGGTGGCTGACCAATCATCCTTAACTGTGTAATCTTGCTTATTTGGGGAGGATAAAGAAATGGTTTTATCTATAGGAGAATGTACAAAGTGTATATACAACTTGCATAGTATATGCACAACTTGCATAGTATATGCACAACTTGCATGACTGTTTGAAAAGAAATCACAAACAACTGGCTTGACTTTTAAAAAAACTGTTTTTATCCTTTTTCAGTGGAAAGAATCAATAATTTGTCAAAATAGTTGCATATGTAAACATACCCAGCAAAATGATTCATTTAAATCCTTATTTACTACAATAGCAGACTATGAGATAATAATACCTCACATTTATGTAGCACTTTAAAACTCAAAAAGTTCTTTCATAGATATTATCTCATTTCATTCTAATGACACAGGACAGGTTTTATGTCCCTCATTTGACCAATGAGGAGACTGAGATTCAGAGAGGTTAAGTGATTGGCTAATGCTCACATGGCTAAGTAAGAGCCGAGACAAAACAGCAACAACAAAATTCCATCTGATGTTATTTCCAAGTCTAAAGTTCTTTTTATTACACCATGATACTATTTGTTAGAGGAAAGAAAAGGGATTTGTCTTTACAGCTGGTATTAGATCTTTTTCAACTTTTTTTTTAGTACTCTAATCAGTGATTGTTTGGGCAGGTAGGTAGCACAGTGGGTAGAGCTCCAGGTCTGAAATCAGGAAGATTCATCTTCCTGAATTCAAATCTGGTCTCAATCACTTACAAGCTATGGGATCCTGGCAAGTTACTCAGACCTGCTTGCTTAGTTTCCTTATCTGTAAAATGAACTAGAGAAGAAAATGGCAAACCAACTCAGTATCTTAGCCAAGAAAACCCCAAATGGGATCACAAAGAGTTGGACAAGACTAAAAAACAAAAAATGGGCAGCTTAAGTGGCACAGTGGATCCATAGGATCCACAGGAACTGGATCCTTAGGAACAGGGTCATAGAGCCCATTCAGATTTGTACTTTTTGGTGACTTGTAGAGAACACACAAATGTTCTTTGCCTATTTCCAAGCAACCTAGTGAGATTTGGGGGGCTGCTTACTCATTAGCTGACTCATTGCTAAAAGAACTTGATCATTTAAATAGGATGCAAAAGAGTGGGAATAACCCAACCTGTGATGCTGATCTGATAAGAGACAGCCTCAGACTGGAATTTCCTTGCCTTTGGCTCTCTGGGTGGCCAGATGTGATTGCAGGGAATATCAGTGTTGAATAGTTCCTGATAAATGGGGACCCTATTACTGATCTTCACTTAGAAAATGGACTCAACAAGAAGAGCTTGTATTTAGTCCCTTTCCATCTTTGCCCTTTTTGTGTTCACTCTATCCTGATCTTAGTGTAAGGAACACACTTAGAAAAATATTTCCTGGTGACCTTATGAGTTCAGAAGATCCAGACATTTCATCGGGGTTCCCATCACCAGTCAGAGTTGAATGTCAACAGTGACTTATGATAATTGGAAATATCCAGAGAGAGGCCATAGGAAAGAAGGTCATATTTAGCTGTTTGATTGGACAGCGCCCAATGAAATATAAAATGTTTAATTGACAATACTATGCAACTTCTAAATGTTCTGATGGAGCTTAAGATATTAGCCTCACAACTGATTGTGATATAAATAGTTGTAACTTAAATTACTAAATGCTATACTAATTATTCAGTTAATGTTCACTGCAGATATTTGATGCTAAGCATTTCTCTCTGTGTAGGAATAAACTACCTGATCCATAAACAAACTGGACATTGGGTTCCTCTTTTTCCCCTTTGGGGGGATCCTGACATAAGCAATAATTTTTTATCAGAATTTAGTAACTTTCCTAAGGACTGGGGTGGGAGTTTTACACAGAGCCAAGGAATATGCAGATGGAAAGCATTATTAGAAGTCAGATTTCTACAGAAATGAATACTATACAAATCATTGCTGAAATTTTCCTGTTATGTACACAGTCATTATGGTTGGATCATAAAGAATCAGTAGGAAGCAACTCACACCAAACTTCACTTCTGTTTTCTTGATGGGATTTTCTAAAGAAGTAGATTAGGAGATTATTATAGCAAAGTTGTATATTTATTGATATATGAATGTCATTTGACAGAGTTAATCACAGTAAATTTTTGGACAAGATGAAAGTATAATGGACTACAATATAGTGTTTTAGTTGGATTTATAATGAATCCAATGAACATATCCAGTGAGTAATAATTGATGGTTCAATAACAGTCTAAGGAGAAGTTCCTAAAGAGGCGCTACAAGTCTTGGACACTATTATAGGTAATATTTTTATCATTAAGTTGGGCAAAAACATGAATGGCAGGCTTCTCAAATTTTCAGATGACACAAAGTTGGGAATGATGACTAATACACTGGATGACAGAATTGAGATTTATAACATCTGAACAGATTGAAACAATGAGCTGTTTAACAAATTAAAAGTGATTCATATAAAATCCTATATTTAAAGTCAATTACCTTAGCACAGGGATGAGAAGAGAGAATATGGTCGAGAGTAACTCATCGTGGGAAATAGTTCATTTGGTGGAATGATAACTCAATAAAATTGTGTTAATTGCTGCCCATTCTTACCCCAAACCTCAGTTCTCTTCAAAAACTAATGAGACAATAAGTTCCAGCAATAGAATACAGTGTGCTCTCTGTAATTGGGTAGGTAATAGTACTACTCTCCTTTGTGCTGCTTAGGTCACCTTTAGAACATTATGTTCTGCTTTGCATACTATATCATTTAAAAATTATTTTATTTTTAATTGGAATAAAGCAATAATTACTAGAACATCATATAATAAAAAGATAATTGCACATGAAACTACAAATTTATTATGTACAAGTTGTTATTCCTTTTAATTGTGTGATAAAGTTATCATGTAAATTTGCAGTTGGTTACAATGTTCTCTTGATTTTTCTCATTTCATTCTTCACTCTTTTAGGCAAGACTTTCTATGCTTTGCAAAGATCATTGAACTTATTTTTATAGCACCATAGTATTCCATCATAACCATACACCACAATTCATATAGCCATTCCCCAACTGGCAGGGGTGGGACACTACACTTTAAGAAGGACATAGATGAACTGAAATGTGTTAAGTGGAAGATGACTAGATAGGCAAAGTGCCTGAAAACCATTTTGTTTGATGAATAAAGAAAATATGTTTTGCCTAGACAAGACTTATAAGGGAAGTGAGAGCTGTGTCCAATTAATGCTAACTGTCATGTGGTAGGGAGTAATGGTCATTTACTAGGCCACCTGATTCCAATGGGCAGAAATTACAGGAAGGCACATTAGGAGTTGGCAGGAGAAAAAGTTTTGTAACAATTAGAGTTGTCTAAAACTGGAAATCCAAAGGCCAGCTGACCATTTGTCAGAGCATGTTTAAAAAGGGATTCATATTTTGGCTAAAGGATCTGGACTAGAAGCAAGGATCATAGACCTAAAACTAAAAGAGATTTCAGAGGACACCTAGTTCAGTCTCCTCACTGTACAATTAAGGAAATGGAGGATCAAGGAGACTGAGCCACTTATCCAATGTCATAGGTAGAAAGTATCAAGGGTAGAATTTGAGGCCATATATTCTTCCTCTGGATTTAGGATTTATTCTGTTTTCAGTCTGACTAAATGAATCTAAACTCTCTTCTTCAAAGGTTCCATGACAACATACTTCTTCATATTCTGATTCCATTGTGTTAGGATAAATAATGCCCCCTGACCTATTGGGGACAGACTTTATTAATAATTCTCTTTTTAAATTCAATATATATGATCACAGATAAAAAAAAAACAGGACATTATAGGGCATCCATTCAGCTTGGGATTCAATTATGATTAAGGTTCTTCTACATCAAATTCTATGTTCTTTCCACCAAAGCCACACTGCCTCCCACAATTTCCCTAGAATTGTGAGTGAAATTGTTGGGGGAGGTGGGAGCAGCTTATTGTTGTCTCAGCCACTACACCATTGTGACTATTTCTTAAAGTCTCCATCATTTAGAGTAAGGGACATTAAATGTTATTTGATGTTGGTGTTTGTTTCCTAGTCACAAGCCTGGAAAATGCATTTGATTTTCCTTAACTGTTAATGAATGTAAATTTGTCAGGAAATCTGCATGGGGTCAAACATAAAAAGACCCTGAGAGTGAATTTGATCTTTTGCTGTAGCAGATGAAGGATGGATTCCAATCAGCAATTAAGTGAAATGAGAAAATAAAGCTGCAGGTGTTGGCAGCAGGCTGTGTACAACTTAGCAGAATTAAAAGGACAGCGTGTGATGCCCTATTGATTCATTTCCACATTACCTTTAAATCTGTCCCACTGTACACCCTGAACCATACACATACAATGTTCTGGAGGTGTCTCAGCAGCTCACACTGGAATGGTTTCCAAGGAGATGCTATAATGAATCCTGCCAGCCTTGCAGAGGAGGCAGGCATCTTAATAAACAACACTCAATCACCTCCCATCTCCTCTAGACTGAACTCTTGTCCCTTTTCTCCTTTGCAAAGCACTTGCTTGGAAAATATGGGTTTGTGGCAGGACTGGGCGGGCTCCAAACCTGAGTCAAATCCGCGTGAAACTTTCTCACTGGAGGGCAAATGATGAAGTTGTAGCCATATATAATTATAAATAACAAAGTGCTCAAGAGGTGGTCTGTACCAGTCTCCATGGTCACTATTTCTTCACCTCAAATTTCTTGTAGCCTTGATTTTGATCTTTCTTTTGCATGTCTCTCTGGCGTGGATTCTAGCGAGTCTCTCCTTAGGATGGTACCATGGGATGCTGGAATCACTGCATCTGGATTTGAATCCTGTCTCTCATGCTCACTACTGGTATGAGCCAGATGGTAGTTAGATGATGCTGTTGACAGGTGAGTCTGGAATGAGGAAGATCTGAATTCAGATCTAGTCTCAGATGCTTACCAGCTGTGTGACCCTGGGCAATAGTTCTAAATGTATAAAATAGAATTACAGCGGAAACTAATTTGAAATATCATTCTCAAAATATTTTTTAAAAGTTCATTGATTGGGGGCAGCTAGATGGTGCAGTAGATAGAGCACCAGCCCTGAAGTCAGGAGGACCCAAGTTCAAATTTGGTCTCAGACACTTAACATTCCCTTTCTGTGTGACCCTGGGCAAGTCACTTAACCCCAATTGCCTCAGCAAAAAGCAAAAAAAAAAAAAGTTCATTTATCTCAAGTTAAGTCTTCATGATCTAACAACATTCATGGAGACTTAAGGAAGAAATAAGGAGAAATTAAAGTGCTTTGTCAAGCAACTGGCTGATCACTCGAGTAGAAGATATTTAACTTACCATAGAAGCCTATTGGGCAGCTAGATGGTACAGTGATTAGAGTCAGGGCTAGCTAGAATCAGGAAGGCTCATCTTCCTGAGTTCAAATCTAGCCTAAGATACCTACTAATTACGTGACCCTGAGCAAGTCACTTAACTCTGCCTCAGTTTCCTCATCTGTAAAATAAAGTGGAGAAAGAAATGACAAACTACTTCAGGATCTTTGCCAAGAAAACTCCAAATGGGGTCATGAAGTGTTGAACACTACTGAAAAAAAAATGATTAATGTTAGCTATCATTAAGTGACTTAATCCATCTAGACCTCAAATTTCTTCATCTATAAAATGATAAGGTAGAATCAGATGGTTTCTTAAGGGCTCCTCTTCCCCCATCTAAGTACATGATTTCCCCCCCCCATCCGTAAGCTACCAGAAACCAGGCTGTTTTTCTTCTCTTTGTCCCTAGTACCAAACACTGAACAAATAGATACTGAATTAATTTTGTTGAATATAATTTATTTGGGGGGATTTACAAAAGCACACTAGCCAAGAGAAGGTACTTAGGTAGCATCAAGGTAGACTGTTCCCCCCCCAAAAAAAAAAAGCTCCAACAGATGTTCTGGGCTGAAAAATACCCCCACACCCTCTGCCTGTAATAGCGTATGACCATTTTTGCCCTATAAACTTTTTCCCTCTCATCTTCAATCTGCATTCTTCAAATACTCAAGTTTCAAGGGAAGGTCAGAGTGGTTGAGTTTCCCAACAGCTGTTCAAACCTTGACACTTACAAAGAAAATCCTGGCTCTCTTCTAAACTCCAGCATGTGACCTCAGAGCCTGATTGTTTTATTAAGCCTCTAAAGCTGGATTCTCATAGCTTGTAACTTCAACAGTCTCCCTCTTGGATTCCAAGATTGTGGTTTCATAAGGCAGACTTTCAAGTTTTGCTCACAACAGGCTTATGGACAGGGATAAGTCAGGGGCTGTCATTTGGTTGGGATTCCAAAAATCATTGCAGATTGAATAATATAAAAGCCTCCCATCCAAAGCTTGCCTTGAATTATTCAATGAGATGTTTGTTTTCTATTTTAACTTGGCTTGATATTATACTTCTATTAGTATCACTGCAACCAGAAATTCTAGTACCTCGAACAAATTTAATTGTAGGGTGTAATGGAGGCCTTGGGGAGAGATCTCTCCCTTAATCTCATGAAATCACACCAGGAAATTGGGTAACTTGTCTCCCAAGAGGTATGGAAGGGGGGAAACCCCAAACATCAGCTTTCAAGTCAGAGGTTTTGACTACCTATCAGATCATGACATTTCTACTATTCTCAATTTCCTCATCTCTAAGATGAGAGTATTGGACAAAATAGCTCTAAGTTCCTTTCCAACTTTAAATCCATGATTACCAATCCCCATGGCATCAGAGATTGGGGAAGCAGTGGTGGGCAAATACCAACCCAAATGAGGGAGAGGAAGGGGAAGTACTAGCAAAAAGATTCTGAATATGGCATGTCAAGTCCTAGCAAGCAAGGGGAGATGGTTGAACTACTTGGTCCAAGACCACAGGAAGACAGCAAGCCACATAAGTTGTAGACTGAAAGAAGCATGCCCTGTTCCCAGTGCCACCTCCCTAAGGCAAAGGCCAGGTTACCCTATCCTGGTTATAGCTTGTCTCAGACTTTACTAGCCTCTGAATATATAATCTTGACTATGGATCAAATGAGTAAAATTTAACAACACCTAGCCAGAGTTGGCTTGTATCATTAACTATCTTTTGTGTGTATATAAATGACTTTTGTTTTTAAGCACCTTGCAGATAGGAACAAGACTTTACTCCTACTGCTCTGCTAGAATTTAGTATAGTGGTAGGGATTTAGCTATTAACTTCTGACTGGTTGAGACATATTGTAAAGCAAACCAGAAAGTATTGGTAAAATCTGTCATTTATATAGTTATTCAAGGTTTTCATGATCTCATTTAACCTTATATCATAAAAGCCCACAGATGAGATACATAAGATTTAGTGACTTGACTATGATTATAGCTAAGATTTGTCAAAGGTGGGAATGAATCCCCTGTCTTACTCCAGGCTTAACACTAGTTTTATTTTACTACATTGTCATGAGAAAACATCACTGGAGTGGACAGGATGGTACAATGCAAAAAAGGATGACAACCATCACACTCTGAATCTAGAATGAAAATATGAAAATCTTCATCTAGTAAAAGAGTTTAGGAAGCTGAATAACAAACTGATAATAGAATTATAATAGAAGTAAAAGGTGAAAAAGACTTTAGAAATAAGTCCTTCTTATTTCTATTTTAGAAATAGAAATAAAGGTCCATCCTGCCCTCTCATTTTACAGAAGAGCCATCTGAGATCCTAAGGGATAAAATATTTTGCCCAGAGTAGCAGAGAAAGTCTCTGGTAGAACTGTGATTCTCAGATCAACAATTAAATTCATTATCTTTCCCTCAAATTCTCCTTCCTGAGTTACTTATTAGTATCAAAATCCTCTCAGCCCAGGCTTGCAATGTAGCTGAAACCCTTGACAACTCATTTTTTCTCACTCTTTGCTAAATCAGTTGCTAAATCCTATTAATTCTATCTTTAGAATTGGAAATTGAAGAAATTGAGAATAGTAGAAGTGTCTATATGTACTTTCTCTTCTCTGACCCTTCGTCCCCCTGGTATAAGCCCTTATCACCTCATGTCTGAACTATTACAATATCCTGATAATGTGTCTGCCTGCCTCAGATTTATACCTAGCCAAATCCATCCTTCACTCAGCAATCAATGAGATCTTCCTAAGGCATGAATCTGTAACATATCCCTATTTAATAATTGCCAGCAGTTCCCTATTGCCTCGAAGATCAAATATAATTTCTTCCATTTTTTCTACATTTTAATGATAGCCTTTGTATTTTACATTCTCATAAATTTCCCCAATATTTTTTCCCATTCCTTTCCCAAAGAGCCACCTCATATAACAAAAACTACTTTTAAATGAAAAATGAATCTGTATAAGCACTCAATAAGTTGAAAAAGTCTGAAATCTGTTCAATATGCAAAACCTAGGAGCTTACCATCTCTATGAAGCAATGGGTTAGAAGTATCCTCTCATATTTCTTCTTTTGAATCATGGTTGATCTTTATAATTTTGCTATATTCACTTTTTTAGCATGTTGTTCTTTCCATTTACATTGCTATGGTTACTGTATGTGTGTATGTGGTTTTCTTGGTTCTACTTACTTCACTCTACATCAAATTAAATTATTCTTTCCATGCTTTTCTGTAGTCATCACGTTAATCATTTCTTATGGCACAATAATGTTTCATTGCATTTACTTGCCACAATTTATTTAGCCAATCATCAATTGATGGGCATTGATTCTGCTTTCATTTCTTGGCTATCATAAAAACATGCTGCCATATTTAAATATTTTGATGTTCATGGGGACTTTCTACTTTCTTAAAATAATTTTTCCTGGGTATTTGCCTATTATTTGATAAATTGCCACCTTGTGGATAGTGATATCCACACTGCAGAGCTCCTTAAGTGCAAATTCCTAACTTCCTTATAGATATGGGAAGAGAAGGGGAAAGTATTTTTCCCTGGATTGTTGTAATAATTTACTAACTGGTTACTCTGCATCAAATTAAATTATTCTTTCCATGCTTTTCTGTAGTTATCTAATCTCCTCCTATCCAATCTATCCTCCTCACAATTGCAAAATATTAATACACCAAAAATCTAAGTATGTCACTTCCCTAATCAAAAATTTCCCATTTACTTTATAATAAAATGTGAAACATTTAGCTTAACATTTAAAATCTTATGCAATCTAGTTATCACCTGCTTTCCAGATACTTCGTATTGTAACTCCTTTCTTTTGTGCTCATTCAATTCATATTGGTCTATTTCTGTTTCCCAAACTTGAATTTCATCTCCTGCCTCCATCCTTTTTTCCAGACTGTCATCCATGCCTGGAATGAACTCACTCCTCATATTCACTTTGCAGAATTCTTAGCTTCCTTCAAAGCTCTGTCTGGATGAAATACTTCTCAGAACATTTAATTTGCCTCAAGGCTTAATTCAAACATCATGTGAAAGCTCTGTGATTCCTACCCTAATGCTCTCTCCCTTTTCAAATGACCTGATATTTGGGCACATATTATACAGATGAGATCCCTTAGAATGAAAGTTATTTGAGTCCAGAGATGGTTGGTTTTTGTCTTTGCCTAAGACCTACTGAAATTCCTTGGACAAATTAGGGCAGTTTACTCATTTGTAAGATGGATATAAAAATAGTACCTACCTCCAAGGATTTTTGTGAGGATCAAATGAAATAATGATTATGAAGTGTTTATACAGTATTTAGCATATAAAAAGAAAGTATATATAATGTATTATATATATATAATTGTATATATATCATGTACATACTATTATATATATATTATGTATATATTATATATAGGGATATATAATTATATATTATTTTCAAGTATGATATAAATGTTAGTTATTATTATTATTGAATTAAGCAGAATATGTGAATGAGATACTCATTAAAGGAAAAAAGAAGGCTCATGTGATGACTTCATAATGAAAATATATTTAATAGAATTTTCTTTTCAAAGCACATAAGTGTAGGATACAGCTAGGGGAGGGGAGTTACATAGTCAATGTAGTCACCTGATATCACTGCAACGCTGTAAAAGTTAATTGACAGACCGTTCTTTCTGATCATTGAGGATTTATATAATTTCTTTTTTTTTCTCCTTAGAAAAAAATCAGAGGACTTGTTGTGCAGTGCTTGGATACCCAGAGCTCATTTTTCATTGAGAAAGAGAGATTTCTTAAAAGTCCTAGCTTGTTATTGTGGTTGCTGAGTCATTTTTCAATAATATCCAATTTTTGAAGACCCCATTTTGATTTTCTTGACAAAGATACTGGAATAGTTTGCCATTTCCTTCTCTAACTCATTTTACAGATGAAGAAACTGAGGCAAAAAGGTTTGAGTGACTTGCCCATGTAACACAGCTAGGAAGTATCTAAGGTCAGGTTTGAATGAGATTTTCTCTGCTTCTAGGACTACTGGTCTACCCACTGTGCCATCTAGATGCCCCCATAGGGTTTCAACCTCCTCTAAAATAATACTTTTCCAACCTTTGGCTGGCTTTCTCATTTAAACAAAAAGCAGTTCTCCCAGGTTTGCCCATAAGCTCAGTTTGTAGTCATGTTGCCTTGGTTATTATTCTCAGCTTTAAGCATAATGCCTTGCACATAAATGCCCACTGAATGCTTGTTGTCTAGTTGACTGATTAAATTATATCTTTGAAAATTTACTATTCACAAGGACAACTGGGTACAACTGACATCATAGACAAGAACCCACTACCTCCTGGAGAATCTAAGCACTCCAGCCAGAGCAGCATCTCCACCATTGGTTCTATTTCCAGTTTAGTGCCTGAAGCTAATTTCTAGGGAGCTTGCCATCCTCATTACCACTATTTTCAACTGCTACCAAAAGGTAATTAAAGATAAGGGCGTGAGGAATAATTGCACAGCTAACTCCTTCATAGTTTGTGGGTCAATGACACTGGGCTGCTTTCTATTTCTCACACACAACACTTCATTTTGTAGCTCTGGACATTTTCACTGGCTGTCCTCCATTGAGAAAGATCCTAGAATACTCTCACTTCTCATCTCTTTCTTTCTTCCACTGACTCCCTTCAAGTTCCAGCTAAAATCCCACCTTCTACAAGAAGACTTTGGCAACTCTTCTTGATTTTATTGCCTTCTTTCTGTTGATTATATCTAGTTAAACTGTTCATATCTTGGTTGTATATAGTTATTTGTTTCTTCCCCATTAGATTGTAAGCTTCTTGAGGGCAAGAACTCTCTTTGCTTTTCTTTATATCCCCAATGCTTAGAACAATGGCTGCCACATAGTAGTTGTTTAATAAATGTTTATTGACTGAATGATTAACTCATTACTATCATTCCTGTTTCTCAATTGGTCCCCATATATAAAAATATATGTATATATATACATGTATATAAATATATGTATGTATGTATCTGATCTATATTTTTGGATCAGATCAGCACCTATTTTGGAAATATCACCCAGCAATTATTTCTGTAAGGGCAGCACCTTAGAGTTTCTTAAACAAAGCTACCGAAATACCCAGAAATGAAAGTCTTTATCGCCAATGTCCCTGTAAGTTATAAATTGGCTCAACATCAGAAACAGATATGATTTTATCAGTCAAAATAATGTTAAAGAAGATATACCACAATATTCTTTGCTCCTACACTATAAGAACCACTGAATTTTCCCATTTGTCCTACAGCTGAATTATCCTATAGTTGTTGTGTATCCTTATTAAAATTTGAGCTCCTTTAAAGTAGGGTCTATATCTCCAGGGCTTCATACAGTACTTTCAACAGAGTGAGCATTTGATAAATTTGTTTCATTCATTCACTCATTCAATCATTCACTAGAGATAAAAATAATACTTCTTAGTGCAACTGAAAGGGAATTGGTCTAATTTAAGTTAGACTTACAATCATTTCTCTGATGACAACAGAACCCTCTATGTTAGTCTGACTTGGGATATCAAGGGACTTAGATAAAGGGCCATACCTAGTTTATCTACATTTTATCTGATGTAATAGGTCACCCAGAGCCCAAGGAATCAAACAATCAATTTAATAAAAAATATATTCAAACATTCCCAAATAGAACAGTTCTTGAAAGAGTTAAAAAAAAAAACAATTCAGGAGAATAAAAGCAGATATAAGTCTTGGGAAAAGAGATTAAAAACAATCGGCAACAAGATTCCCTAGGGTCTGAGAAGCTTCTTGCCAAAATCCTAAAAACACTTTTATATTCTTCTTGCTCAAAAGACCCACAGCTGGGTCTCAGGTTAACATACCCAGAGGCAAAGTTAGCCCAAGCTGACCCAATTCTGCTCTGTAGCTTCCTTGCTCCCAACAGACCAGGCTGGTGTTATGAGACTGTGGGAGCTTAACTCACACCTCCCTAACTCTATTAGCATCCTAGCCCTATCAGGTTTCTTGAATAACATACAAACCACACAGACACACTCATTGATACAGAAAGGATACAAGAAGTTAGGCACATTTTTTGGTCCATCTTAAAACCAATCATTAGGTCCCTATCTTTGTCTGACCCAGAAAAAAAAACCAACTGAATATTCAATTATTTTCCAAAGCTTAGCTCTATCAAGACAATTAAAAGACCCAATTGCCAAATGGATTGTTGGTCCTAGAGGTGATGAGGTATTATACTGAACAACAGAAAGGGAACTAGAGCTTCTTATAAGTATATCTAGGTTAGACAAAACTAAACACAGGGATAAATAGGCTATTTGGGGGGAGTAAAAAGCAGCATTCTTATTATAACCATCTCTACTTAGAGAGAAAAGATTTAATAGGGGATGGAGGAGACTAGAAGGGCTGGGATGAACTCTCACTTCACATACTTATTATCTGTGTGGTGACAGACTAATCATTTCACCTCTCTCAATTTCTTCATTTGTAAAATTGGAATAATGCCTATATTCCCTATATCATAGTGTTGAAGATGAAATGAAATAATAAATATAGTGTGCTTTGTAAAATTAAAAGCAATATGTAAATGCTCACTTTTGTTACTATGTTCAGCTCCAAGGTATGAATGTTACCACCTTCTAGACCAGTGATTCTCAACCTCTTTGATGTCAGGACCCTTTAATGTTCTTTACATTATTGATCACCTTCCCCTGCAGAGAAGGTGGGGGGGGATTTTTTTTTATTCATGTAGGTTATATCTATTGATATTTATCATTCTAGAAATTTAAATGACGTAGTTCTAAAAATAATTTTGACCTTGTCTCAGATCCATCACATATGGACATACTTAGAGAATCACCACTTCAAACCATCTTTGAAAATCCCTAGATCTAGCTGAGAGTAACAATGGTTCTCTTGAGACAATGAGATGAAAAACATCGACAAATAAGTTTCAGCAGTTGTGACTTCCTGATGACTAATTACTAAAGACAGATAACTGATCTCTATGAAAATAAAAATTGATTGAAACAGTTGGAGTTACAAACAGGACAAATTTGATAAGGAGAATTTTGATGTCAAAATAGATTTTCCACATATAAACATCAGCTTTGAAAGTATTAGAAGATTTTGACAGCTTAGGTCAGAGGGCAACTGGCTCTGAGCTAAATCTCCCTGAGATGAAGATGGAGCCTCTACTAGTAGGGGTAAGGATCAAGTGTATATGGTATCAGTGGGAAAATTCTCATGGGTGGGATCACTTGTCTCTGTCCTAACAAAGCCAATGAATGGTAACTTGTCTTCAGTTTCCTTGTTTGTAAAATGAAATGATGCCTTATCCATTTAGGAGATAATGTAAAATTACTTAATAGCTTTGTAAAATGGAAATAATCATTTTGTTCATGATATCAAAGGTGAAGGTGAATGGAGAATCTTCAATGACCTTTCCCATAGGGGAAAAGAATAAGTATTTATGTAATACTTTCTATATGTCACACACTGTGTAAAGCACTTTTTTATAAATATTATCCCATGTGGTTTTCACAACCATCCTGAGTGATAGGTATTATATATTATATACTAATATATTATATATTAATAACCCTATTTTACAGATGAACAAACTAAGGTAGACTGCATTTACATCACTTGCCCAGGGTCATGTAGGTAGAGATAAGATCTGAATCTACATATTCCTGGTTCCAAAGCCTCTATCTATTTCACTATGTCTCTCATAATGAAATGGAATATTTCTAATTCATCTCAGTTCTCTTCAGTTCAACCAACATATATTGAGCATCTACTATGTCCCAGGCACTATGAAAAGTTCTGGACTACAAGGATAAAATGAAAAAAATCCCTACCCTTAAATAATTTGCATTCTCCTTGGACAAAGCAATATATAAATGTAATAGTGATGATCTTGACTTTTAACTGCCTGAGAACCATATATGTCACATTTCATCATCCAGGGTTCTCCTCTACTCTTAAGTGGCACAAGGGAAATACATAGCCTCCTATATAGCAGAGACACACAAAGATCCAGATCCCAAGTCTGCCTTGAACACCAGTTCCACATACTCTGATTTCTTGAGGCTTCTCTAATAGGGTAACAGCAACATCTTGTCAGAATAATGCTGTGACCTGAGCCTGAGTCAGGTAATGATTCCACTGCCTTTGCCTAGAACTGAAAGGAACAAAAGAATAGATCAGAATAAAATCCCCAAAGTGGTCTACCTAAGGTCACACAACCAGTCAAGTCAAATTTGAATTCAAGTTTTCCTGATTCCAAATCCACCACTATCTACTGAGCCATCTTGCTGACTTCCCAGTGTACCTCTAAGTATATATAGGACAAATAAATTCAAGGAAAAGAAATACAAATATAGGCAACACAATTTAAGAGGAAGGGCACAAGTAGTTGGGAGAAAGTCAGGAAAAATTCCATCAAGAAAATGGTGCTTGAGCTGAATCCTAAGAATAAGACTGTATAAATCTTTTTTTAAAAAATGGAGTACTGATGGGCTAAAGAAGGGGAAAGATTAGAAGACTATAGTTGTGAAATTAAGCCACTATGGGATATTAGGACTCGGGTGTTTGGAAATCATTGATACAGGTTATCCCAGAAGAGATTCCTCAGAACTTATAGTCACACAGGGAAAGATTCACAAAGGAAGAAGAACTGGTGATGTTGATCAGGAGACATGTATTGAAGACCCCTGAGACCCCTTTGTCTGATGCTTGAATATCACTAATTACGTTCAAATGCAATTGCTTATCTCATAGCACCATAGTGCTGACATGGGGAGAATCTCATCTTCGTTAATCTGGGGAATCTCTTAAAACTCATGCTGCAGGAAGATGTGAGAAAGTTCCACAAAGGTGGAAATTGGATTTTGGTGACTGGGTCTAAGGTTATTATTTCATTTTCAAGCTGTGATGTTATAAAATGGAGACAAATGTCAGGGAGAGTTATTATCTCAGGCTTTCTTCCTTTCTTGGGCCATTTCTATGCTTGCCACCTCCTATGTCAATGAAGTAGAGTTCATTTTCGTTTTGAAATAGAATGCTTCTCTTTAAAATAAGTCATGAGATGTTTCATCATATTCAAAGAATTGACTTTAATATGGCAGAGTTGATAGGGAGTTTAGGGAGCCAGATGAATCACCAGATCAGTTTATTTTTTTTTTGTAGCAATAAATAAGCACATTAAGCATGTACCTTCTTCTCATTCATAGTGCCATATCAACAACAATCCGAGCAATAAGCAATATTTTTGCATCCAGGATAAATGCTACAAACCACATTTGGAGAAAGGAGCTCCAGGATGCCTTCAACGGAGGAGGAGTGAACATAGCAACTGCTCTGAGCAGGAGCAGAGAGAATACCAACATGGGGCTACTGCCAAAGAGTGCAGAGGGCTTTAAGGAAGACTAAAGGGCAGGATGAGAGTATTTCACCACAATTTAGTCTTTGGTGACTTCCTGTTTTAATTATCTTGCTGAGTGGGTGCTAAGTATCATTGCTAAAAACTCTTCTACAGTGGAAAAAGCACTGTTTTTGGAGTGAGAGGGCCTGTATTCAAATCCTAACTTAACCACTTACTACCTATATGACTAGATACATCTCTTAGTCTCTCTGTACAGCTTGGCAGCAAAATGGATGGAATGCCAGGACTGGTAAGGCCATACTCATCTTCCTCAGTTCAAATCTGGCCTCAGACACTTACTAGCTGTGTGACCCTGGGTAAGTCATTTAATCCTGATTACCTCAGTTTCCTCATCTGTAAAATGAGCTGGAAAAAGAAATATCAATTACTCCACTATTCTTACCAAGAAAACCCCAAATGGAGTAATAAAGAGTTAAACATTAGTGAACAACCATGTAACAACAATTAAAAAAAAACAATTTAGCTCTCTACATGTCAGTGTTTTTCATTTTTTTAAAATAATCTGTATTGGTAGAGGAAGTTCCCCAAGTGTAAAGAAAAACTTATGAGTTGTTCTGAACCTCTTGAAAAACAAGTGCATCTTTTCAACTCCAGTATTTTATTATGGGTGTGAAATGGGTATGAATCAGGAAACATGAGATTTTACACAAGGGCAGTGGGAAGGTACCTTGTTGGGAGCAGGCTACCATACTTTTCAAGAAATCATGAAACAATGGACAGAGCCCTATCACCTTTCATGATTTCTCATCATGATGTTTCTTCAGTGACATCCAGGGGTGAAGGTCATTCACTTACAGTTTGGACATCATGCAGTTGGACAGGAGAAAGGCCATCTTCTCCTTCCTTTTCAGCCCTGTGTCTCTGAGAAATGCGTTTATATTTTTGCTCAGTTTGTTTTGTCCTTTTTAGTTCTAGGTAGAGGGATGGATCCCCCAAGAATGCTGGATGTTGCAACCAGCCAGGAGAAGAAGCCTCAAAAGCCATGATCTTGAATGGCAAGAAGGGTGATGTAGTGGATGGGGAGAGGGCATAACAGGCAAGAGTTGGGCTTAGAACTTGGTGAGATTAATACTTTATAACAATTTTGCTAAACTGTGAAATTAATTCCTCTCCTTTTCCAGAGAGGGAGGTAATATGGAAGGTGAATTATACCCACTGGAGAGCATTTGTATTGAGAAACATTTGTTTTGGAGGGAAATGTTTGTGTGTTTGTTTTATTGTTCATTTAAGATTATTCTCTTATATTCCTCCCTAACTTTTTTTTTAGGAAAAAAAGAGAACAGAACAAAGTATACCTTCAAAGAAATGTTGTTTGTCCTTTGCTTTTAAAGGGGCCATGACATCAAGAAGGTGATGCCATGACATAAAAATGGATTGGACTTAAGTGAGCAAGGGCTGTGCATAGAAACCTGTCTCACTCTTTCTCTGGAACCATCTGAGTCCAGTGGACAGATATAGATCAAGATGCTGGAGATGGCCTTGGATACAGTGGGAGATTTTGGCTTTAAGTTGTGTTTAAGACTAGTATAAAAATGAGGCCTCTTCTTATAAGAATGGCCTCTTCTACCTAGTCAAAGCAAACAGAAACAATTGTACACATTCACTCTGAGCCAACAGAGCTCAAACAATAACCAATTGAGTCTTGAGCTGGGACCTATTGTTGACCAGTCAATGAAAGCCAGAGTGATTTGGATTTAAGGATGCCATAAAAGAAATGTAATAATGAAGGGAAAGATAGACCAATAATGAAAAACAACTCATGGAGACCCCAAGATGTTTCCTTAGGATGTCAGGAGAAGGTGAGGAAGGAAGATCAGCATGTGCAGGGATCTTCCCATGGAGAAACTATGGAAAGTCATGAGTAAAACTCACTCAATTACAAGGGGAGATGGATATATTGTAATTTGTATTACTAGAAACTCTCTGACTCATCTGTTAATTTTTCTGGCAGTAACCCCATGTTGGTGTACCCTCCATTTCCCCCTATTCCTGCTCAGAACAATTTATCATCCCCACCCTTGAGTGTGGACAGAGGAGACCAGAAAAGTATGTGTGTGGAGAAATTCCCAAAGTGATTAATTTATACCTTCTAGTAATCATGCACAGGAACTGAAGGAATTTTGCATATTCAAAATATGAAACTTCCAATGGCAAGGTTCCGATGGCGATTTTTACATTTTGTCTGATCCCTGCTATTTCTAAAGCAGCATTCATATTTATCCTCTTTAAAAAAAGTTTATATACATGCAAATATATATATATACATACATGTATATATAGTTACATTTTGAGTTCCGAGTTATCTCACACACTAACATTCACATACACACAGAGGGGAAAGCTATGGAACCACAAAATACATACTTTCATATATCAGTTCTTTCTCTGGAGGTAGATAGCATCTTCCTTTATAAGTCCTTTGTAACTGATATAAATATTCATATCACTTAGAATAGCTTAGTCATTCAGTTACCCTTTGAATAATATGGCTGTTACTATATACAACATTCTCTTGGTTCTGCTAATTTCATTCTTCATTATTTCATACAAGCCTTTCCAATTTTTTTAACATCAGCCTGTTCATCAATTCTTACAGCCCAGTAATATTTCATCACAATTATATGTCAGAATTTATTCAGACATTTCTAAAGTAAAGGGCATCTCTCAATTTCCAGTTCTTGGCCTCCACAAAGAGAACTGCTATAAATATTTGAGAATGTGCAAGTTTTCCTTTTCCTCCAATCATTTTGGGAAAAGAACTAATAGTGATATTGCAGGGTCAAAGGATATGCACAGTTTAATAACACTTTGGGTGTAATTTCAGATTGCTCTCCAAAATGGTTGAATCAGTTTACAATTCCACCATCAGTATATCAGTGTCCCAATTTTTCCACATTCCCTGCATCCACATTTTCTGCTTCTATCATTTTAGACAATCTAATAGATATGAAGTGATATCTCAGAGTTGTTTTAGTATACATTTCTCTCATCAATAATTATTATAAAGCATTTTTTCATATGATTATATATGGCTTTGATTTCTTCTTCTGAAAACTTTTTTCATATTCTGTGACCATTTATCAATTGGGGAATAATTCATATTCTTATAAATTTGACTCAGTTCTCCATGTATTTTAGATATTTATCAGAAAACTATCTAAATACCTCCCCTTCACCATTTTCTGTTTTCCTTCTAATCTTTCCTATATTAGATTTATTAATGCAAACCTTTTTAATTTGATGTAATCAAAATTATACATTTTACTTCTCACAAAGCTATGTATCTCTGTTCATAAATTCTTCCACTATCCGTAAACCTGATGGGTAAAATATTCTATATTCTTCAAATTTACTTAAGATATATCCCTTTATGTATATAGGTCAGGCATCCATTTTGATCTTATCTTAGTAAGTGGTATAAAATATTGGTCTCCACCTATTTTCTGCCAGTCTGTTTTCTGATTTTCCCAGGAATTTTTACCAAATAGTGAGTTCTAATATCAAAAGCTTATACACAGGATTTCTATAGTAAGTTACTACTATATATTCTATATCTATTGAATTCCACTGATCTATTCTTCAATTTTTTTGTCAGTGCCAGATAGTTTTGATAATAAACACCTTATAGTACAGTTTAAGATCTGAAAATGGAAAAAGAAATAGCAAACTACTCTAGAATCTTTGCCACCATAAATGGAGCCACTTAAGAGTCAGATAAGACTAACATGACTGCTTGGCAGAATTGATAAATCTTTTTTCTTTATATTTTTTCATTAATTTTTTTTGATATTTTGATAGTTTTTTTGTCTTTCCAAATCAATTTTGCTATTTATTTTTTCTAGCTCAATAAAAAAATTTTTGGAAGTTTAATTGGGATGGCACTGAAGAAGTGGCTTACATTAGGTAGAATTGTCATTATTTTATTGGCTTGGCTCATTCAAAAACAATTATCTCTCCAATTATTTAAATTGGATTTTATTTGTATAAAAAATTATTTGTAATTGCATTCATGTAGTTCCTAGGTTTGTCTTAGCAGGTATACTCCCAGGCATTTTATATCATCACTTCCAGGTTATTTTTTATTTCTTAATGTCTTTTCTTACAAGGATTTGTTGGTAATTTATACAAATGCTCATGATTTGTGTAGGTTTATTTTATTTCTGTCTTGCTACTTTGCTAAAATTGTTAATTGTTTCAATTAATTTTGATTAAAATCCTAGGATGTTCAAAATATACCATAATTTCATCTGCAAAAAAGATTGCTTTATTTTCTCATTGTCCATTATGATTACTTCAATTTCTTTTTCTTCTCTTATTGCAAGTGGAATATTGAATAATATCAGAGATAATGGGCATCTTTGGTTTGCTCCTGATCTTATTGAGAAGACTTCTAGCTTATCTATTTATCAAGCATTACAGATAATGCTTTCTGGCAGCTTTCAGTTGATATTTCTTATCATTTTAAGGAAAATCTATATATACATGTGTCTTGAAGTTTGTTTTTTAAATAGGAATGAGTGTTTCATTTTGTCAAAAGCTTTTTCTGCATCTATTAATATAATCTTATTATTTTTGTTACATTTTTTTATTTTTTTTTAAGCGGTAACTAACTTTCAAAGGTAATGGTAATTTCTACCATGCTTCTCAATGGTAATATCTATCTCTGAATCTGCCTAAGACTCTGGGCCCAAATTTCTGGGCACATGGACAAGTTTAAGGCTAAATGAACACTCTCCTATTCTAATCATTTTACCAAAAGTGATCTAGTTCTTTCTCTCTTTCTTTCAAGAAAGGTGGCCAGTTCCTTCTAGAATAATGCCAGGAAATGGATGAACAAATTGAGGTTTATAAGATATAATGAATATCCTCATGTTATAAGGAATGAAAAATATATGGGATTCAGAAAAACTTCTGAAGACACATGCAAAATGATGCAGAATGAGGAAAGCAAAAAAGAATATGCACAATGTGTAAAATAGTGTAAATGCTAACAACACTGCAAAGCAGTCAAACTAGTGGATTATAATAAGACATCATGGAACAAGAGAACTGATAAGGAAAGACCTTCTTCAAATTAGAGATATTGAACTGTGGATGGGAAATGCAATATATTATTATGGCAATATAGATTTAGAACTGGAATGAATTCTTGAAATTATCTAGTCCAGGAGTTCTTACTCTTTTTGTATCCTAGACATAATTTTTTTTAAAATTCATTCATAACTGATGAGAGAGGGGAGAGAATAAGCATTTTGGTGGCATTGTTTCATCCTAACAGTCCTGTCCAATTCTTTGTTGCCTCCATGTAGGGTATATTTTCTTGGCAAAGATACTGGAGTAGCTTGTCATTTCCTTCTTCCACTTATTTGACAGATGAAGAAATGAGGCAAATAGGATTAAGTGACTTTCCCAGAGTCATGTAGTGTAAGTGTCTGAAGCCAGATTTGAACTGAGGAAAATCAGTCTTCTTGACTTCAGGTATGGCACTCATGAGCCAGGTACTATGCTAAATGCTTCAGAAATATGGTTTCATTTAATCCTAACAAGAAGCCTGTGAGGTAAATGAGGACATGCTAAATTTCAATTAGAGGTTAGTGAAAATAAAGATAAAATTTTTTCCATCCAAGTTCAAAGGCCCCTGAAGTCTTTTCACAGACCCTCAGTTGAGAACTTCTGTTCAAATCCATCCTGTTTGTTCTGTAGATGAGGAAACTGAGGTCAGTAGAGGTTAAATAACTTTTTCATAGTCACACAGTCAGAACATGATAGAGCCGAGATTCAATCTCAAGTCCTCTGTCTTCATACATAGAAACAATCACTGTATCTGGACTGTCTTTTTGCTCAAACATTTTCACTTTTTATAGGTAAGGGAATGTTCGTGAGGGAATTAAGAGGAGAACTTGGAGTAGGGTACTTAGAGGGAAATTACAACAGTATAAAAATAAAAGGCAACAATAAAAGTGTTTGAGATAGGGGGTCATTTATAATTTCTTCTCCCCAGATATCTCTTCAGGAAATGTAAAAGTCTCAATGCCACCCCCTTCCCCCCCCAAAAAAATTCACTGTTCGGCATTTATAATGTCTTCCTTCAAGAACATTCTATCCATTCCTCTCCAGAGATTCCAGTTCAGTCTGCAGGATCACTTTAATCCTATTCTTACCTCTGTCTCACCTCCAAAGACAATAATGCTTTATGTGATCTTGCATATAAAACCTCAATCTATCTATATGCTACCTGCTTATACTGCTCCTAGTCCTGCTCTGAGTCTAAAAAGAGAACATAAATGCTCTTCTGAATGACAAACTTTCAATAATGCTCATTTGTTTTCACAAACTTATAGAAAGTCACAATATCCAATCCCATCCCACCTCAAGTCTGTTTTTCTCTAGGCTCAAGATCTCACAGGGCATGATCCTAAGTCCTATCACCCTCTTTTGGATGTCCCCCAGTTGTCAATATCTTTCCTGAGATGAGGCACTCAGAATTGTACATAAAACTCCAGATGTGATTTGATCAGAGAGGAATGCATCAGAATTGTCATGTTCCTGAAGTTGTCAGCATATTCCTTCTAATGTCACCCAACCTGTTGTTAACATTTTGGGCTGCCATTTTTTTCTACATCATTGACTAAAATCCTTAGACCTTTTACTTCCCTGTATCCCTCTACTTTTCATCAGTTGCCACCATCTCTCTGCGACTGTCTTTTACTGTCTTTTCAGCCCTCCTATTTGTACCATTTTCTTCTGACAGTAGAAATAAAAGGAGAAAGGAAGGAAAATTGGATATGACCATAATTACATCCAATAAGGACTAATGTGTTTTGGTATCCCATTGTACTCATCAAGCCCCAGCATACCTTTAAAAAATTACCCATCCTTGCAGCTCTCATATATTGTCTAATGGCATATACGATCCTGAAATTGGGGACAGAAAGAGATGAAGGGAAATTAATGAACTCAGGATGATTTTTCAATCCTTTATCCCTACTTACTGCATCTTCAAAAAAAGTGTCATTTTGGGGGGAAAGGATATAATATTTTTCAACAGAAAAATATATTCAGAAATGAAAAATAAAGCTCTCTACTGAATATGAATGTGCCACTCAAGGCTTTTTATCTTTCATTCTCTCTCCTGCAAATAATCCAAAGCAAAATTCAAAAGTGATTATTGCCAAGGAGATACCACCCCTGGAGCACTGCAATGAGAGCTCAAGACTTTAAAATTCAGTATTTATGGCAAGAGTTCCAGATCCAGGCTACCTTTGTCCACAGTAATGATAATTTGGCTAGCCCTTTAAGGACTGCAAAAATACTTCAGTATTACAAGGTGAATCCTATACAAATTTTTATGACCACTTTACAAATTAACCTAGTGAAAAAAGTCACATTTGAACTCAATTTTCTCCTGACATTAAAATTTTGTATTATGTTTTACTTGCACAATAAGCTCAGTTTGGATCCCTTGCCCTCATAATCTTTTTTTTTTTTAATGAAGCTACCAATATGGATGTTTATCAAAAAATATGTGGTTTTGTGCAAGAATGTTTGTGGCAGCCCTTTTTGTAGTGGCTAGAAACTGGAAACTGAATGGATGCCCATCACTTGGAGAGTGGCTGAATAAATTATGGTATATGAATGTTATGGAATATTATTGCTCTGTAAGAAATGACCAGCAGGACGATTTCAGAGAAGCCTGGAGAGACTTGCATGAACTGATGCTGAGTGAAATGAGCAGAACCAGGAGATCATTATACACAGCAACAACAATATTACATGATGATCAATTCTGACGGACATAGCTCTCTGCAACAAAGAATTGTCTCAAACCAGTTCCACTCGTTCACTGAAGAAGACCATATACACCCAGAGAGAGGGATATGAAATATGGACCACAACATAACATTTTCATGCTCTCTATTGTGATTTGCTTGCATTGTGTTTCCTTTCTCTGATTTTCTTTTTTTTTTTTTCTTGTAGATAGGATTTTTCTTGCACAACTTGTCAAGTATTTCAACATTATTAACACGTAGTGGACTTCCTGCCATCTAGGGGAGGGGAGGGGACTGGGGGTAAAATTTGTAATGGAAAGCTTTGTAAAGATCAATGCTGGGGAACTACCCATATGTATGTTATACAAATAAAAAGCTTTAATTAAAAAAATATGGGTTTTTTTCCATATTTTTATTCAAAGTAAGGCACTTTGATAAATGCTGTGTAGGTACATAAAATATAGGATTATATCTTCCCTCAGGATACTGCATTCTATTTAGAGGCACAGATTCTCATGGGAAAACATTTAAAAATATAAGGCAATGTATATCAGTAGATGATTAAAATAGTAAATCATCACCACCAACAACAAACCATGCCTGGGAATCAAGAAACCTGAGTTTAGGCCTCTATTTTGCCACTACTTAATAAAAATAAGAATTATATATTAAGGTTTGCAAAATACTATACAAATATAATTACATTTTAACATCATCCCCACTATTATTGCACTCCCTATTTCTATATTTTGAACTATGTTTAGCCCTATCCAACCTCAAAACCTACCTTCCAAGAAGGATTTTGATATAATTAAAATAGCTTAAATTTTGTATGATCTTTTATAGATTACCAGATACTTACACATGTATTATACATGTATGTAATATAGATTAAGTAATTGTTTACAATTTTCTTGTCCTGTCCTGCCCTATGATAATTTTTGTTCATACTAATGTCTGTGAAGATCTATTCACATTTAGATTTTAAGTGGGATTGTGACCAACTTAAAGTGCTGAGGCTATTTTTAGGTATTTTATTCCCTTTGTTATTGTTTGGTGGAGGGAAGAGGGAGTGGGAGGAATAGAAGGATGGTAAGTGTTGTTTTGTGTCTGTTAGCTGCTGAGATTAGGAATAGAGTATCATTTGAGACTCTCTAATACATCATAACAATTAAAGATCATTGGTTCTAATTCCTTTTATTTTGTGAGCCCAATATTCACTGGGAAGATTGACAAAATATTGAGTAGAAATTTCTGAGAAGCAAATGTAAGGAGAGAGAAAAACTTCCAAATAACAAAGCCATTAGTGCTATCCACATGAGGAATGGGATGCCTCATAAGGTAAGGATTCCACTTCACTAGAGATGTTCCAGCAAAGGCTAGATGATCACTTGTTGGTTTTTACAGAGAGGATTCTTGTTTAGGTAACAGATGGAAGTTAGACCAAATAGTTGCTAAGGTTCTTTCTAGTCCTGAAAATCTATAATTCTTTCATCCCTACACAAATCTTGTGAGGTCTTTAGCATATAATTATTATCAGTCCTGTTTTACAAGTGAACAAACTGAAGGTCAGAGAAGTCAGATGACTTGGTCAAGTTTATGGCATCAATAAATAGTAGAACCGGGCATCAATCTTCTGGCTCCAATCCAGTATTCTTTCCATAATATCATTGCTAGTGGCTGCCTAATCCACTTTGAAATAGGACTAATGTTATGTCCCAATGTGTAAAAAGCTTTTCTTTTTCTATTAGTAGTGAATAATTAAATGAAAGGGTGATTGAAGCAATAAATCAAAGAATGGAGGAATGAATAAGTAAATGGATGGGCAAATGAATGAAAGAATGAATGAATGAATGGATGAATAGATGGATGAAAAAGTATTTGTTAAACTCTGATTACATACCAAGCACTAAGTTTTTAAATAGAAAAAATGAATCAGTCCTGGTTCTCAAGAAACTCATACTCTAATTGGAAACTCCAACATATAATACAAAGTTTGGTTACAAGAAAGAAGGAAAGATATGGAAATCAAAAGGGTTCATTGTTTGTGAAGCAAGAATCAGAAGTCCTTTGGTTAAATCAGAAGATAAGATGGCAGTGCTAGGGACTTGAAAGGCATAGAGGCAAGGCAAATTCTAAAACATGGAGGACTTTGGGAGGCAATGTTAGGGCAAGTAGTGAAAAGACCTGGGGATTCAATCATGTGAACAAAGAAGGATTTAGAGATAGAAACAATATGATAGACCATCATAAGGTGTCTCATTGTACAAGTGAGGAAATTAACATTCAAGGAGGTAAACTAACTAACCACAGGTTGGAGACATTAAAGGCAGAATTTGAACCCATATCTAATATTCCATACTGCTTCCGTTCTGAGTCAGTGTAGAGCCACAGAGCCACATTTACAAAGTAGCACTAATCAAAAGAATACAAAATGATATCTTAATACAAAAGTTAGATGTTTTATTGGGCTAAAACTCATATGTGAAGGAGCCACCCAAAGTTCAAGGGTAGTATTGCAAATGTTCTTGTCCCTACTAATACTTATCCCTAATAATTCAGAAGGAAATTGGCTAACTAGCAAAATGTATCATTGCTGACAAAGCTTTGAAGCTCCCATAGTTCCCTTCCTCCCTCCAGCTACCCAAAGGACCATGAATGATATAAATTTGAACACAAGTGAAGAAGAATACGGGCTACTTGTCTATTTCTTAAAGCAGACAGATCAAGGAATCAGAAGAGCCTCAAAATTATTCAATGTTGGTAGAAAAACACTTTAGAAAAATGCTTAAGTCAGCCTGTCCTCCCACCTTCTGCCAAAAGCCTCTTTCTTGACTTAAAAAAATTTTTTTTAAATTTTTTTGCCTTTCCCTCAATGTTGCAAATGTCTAAAATAGTCACTTTACTTACAGTTTCAATTTCATTCTTATTCAGATCTAAAAGTAAATCCATCATGTAAGCTTGAGAAGTCACAATGTTCCAGGCAAACTAAAAAGGGATAGGAAATAAATTATTTAAAAGGCATTCATTAGGCTACCACAGTATTTGTAATATGCAATATTGATTTTATAAAGAAAGGTATTATTTTAATTTATGTAGATAACTCTGCAATGACCTAGCATCAATTCCATAAGAAAGGAGTATTTGCTGCATAATTAATCTTAGGAATAAAACAGACCATGGCTACATGGTCAAGTCACTCTCAATGCCACAGGCAACTCTAGGTTACAAACTAGTTGTCAATCTATAATAACCAGAGAAAAATTCCCAGGGGTGTGCTAATGCCAGTTCCAAAAACCTGTTGAGAGCCAAAATGTCCACCCTAGAAATTGACAAATGCTATATATCAGGGTTTGATTTATTGTTTTGTTGTTTTTTAAGATAAAAGAAAATAAAGGAGAAAATATAGATAATAAAGCTTAAATGTGAAAGCATATTGTATGTAGATCTCCCTCTCTTCCATTTGAAGCTTCTTGTTAAAAATTTATCAGCATGCTACTGAAGTTTCCATACTAGGGACTTCCTCAAATGGATGAAATCATAGGACATGACAAAAAAAAATCACAAATAGCACATAATTCAAATATAACATTTCACTCTAGAATACATTTTTGTCTTTATGTTGGGTAGGGATGTTTCTGCCTCTAGTATCTTTCCTTAGATTATAAGATTTTTTTGAGTAGGAATGTTTCATTCATTGTATTTGTATCCCATAGTGTATGGCCATTAAATGGGATTGTTCATTGATTGGTTGATCTATCATCCACTTAATTGACAAATTGATATTCCTAAAATATGGATTCTGATTAAATTATTCCCACACAAAAAAAAATCTTCAATGATTTCTTATTGTCTATAAGATTAAATGCAGATTTCTCAGCCTGGCATTTAAAGCTCATCACTGGTCTTCTTCAAAAATAAAGGATGAACAGCAGCAGCAGCAGCAATAACAATAACAAAACATTTCCATTTTGACTCCCACCTACCTTTCTGACTGTAATTCATAGCATCTTGATGGACATTCTCTCTGTTCTGGTCGTCCGTGCATGCTAACTGCTGTCTATATACAACATTTCATCTCTTTCTTTAGATACTCCCTCATGCATGTATTTGTAGCTCTTGAGTGTTACTGTCATATCTGACTGTTGTTTTTCTCTTATTTTCACATGATCCACAGTTCCAGCCAGAAAAGTGAGATGGTTAAAGACCTCATAAACTTCCCTTTGTCTACCTCCAGGGCTAACTTTCTCTACTAGTTCCTTCCCCTTATCTTCTTTCCTTTCTCTACATACTTATTTAGGTAAATCTGACACCTGGGAAAGACTTTAGCTTAAAAAACCCCACTGCATCTGGTGCTATCTCCAGCCATCCTAATCTATATTTTGTCATTGGACCCAAATGGCTCTGGAAGACACAATGAGGCTGGTGATTTTGTACCTCCTTCATTTAAATCCAGTTCACTTACAAGTCATGGCATCATCTCCCTAATGTCATGATCCTCTTCAAGAATGAAAGAAAAGCAACAACTGAGGAAGGAGAGGGAATACCCAATTTTAGGAGCCTAATGGATAGGTCACCACAGCTGGTGATTAAAATCAATACAAATGAAAGACAAGCTCATGGCCTCAAGGGCTCAAATTCCAATCTAATAATGTCTTTGGGACTTTAGCTTTATATAGGCTAAACAACTTAGTTAATATGATTCACAGGTGGTTGCCTTGACCTTCAAGCCAAAAGTAAGGTCTTAGATTATATATTATGTGAATGTAAAATCATTTTAGAGTTGCCCCTCTTCCTAAGCACACTCTAATAGTGTTTGTAGTCATATTCAATAAAACAGTGGAAAACACAAGAGTAACAACAACAACCACTACTGCATGGTGAAATATCTAATTCAGAAGGGAGAAAAACTAGGGGAAAAAATCTTCATGTACAAATAGAAGGAATGAAAGAGAAGGAAAGATAAGTTATTCTATTTTTCATACAGACAATGGTGAAGGGGGGGGGGGGAAAGTCCACTTTTCATTTGTAATTTGCCCTTGAAACCATTTTGTTACAGATACTTTTCTGTTGGAGAGGATCTAGTCTCTGTTCATCTACTCTCTATTCTATCTGGTTCTCTCCCCTACCTCTGGTCTCTCTTTCTGCTTCTTTCATCTTTAAGTGCACATAATTTTTGTGTAGATAGCTATTTCATTTAGTCCTGGAAACTTGCACTAGGGGCTACGGATTCATTTTTCAACATTGCTCCTTACAGTCTCTATTTTGCTTTAAAGTATAGTTAAGGCACCACTCCCTCATGAAATCTTTTCCCCATTCCTCACCCATCATTGCTTTCTTCCAAATTATTTCATATTTGTTTAGTTTTTATATTCTATGTATTGTAATATACCAATATATGTATATGTTGTCTCACTCAATTGATCTGTACTTCTTTAGAAATGTTTCATTTTTGCCTGAATGTATCCAGATCCTAGAACATGTAGTAGCTACTTAATACAAGTTTATTGATTGATTGACTAATTGATTGATGTTGCCTCATGGCCTTAGAACGTAGGCTTTTTGAGGTCAAGATTTTTTCACTTTTGTCATAATATTCCCCAGCATGGTTCCTGACAATAGTATACCTGTCACTTAACAAATATTTAATCAAGTGAGCAGACTTCAAATCCCAGCTTTTACTAACTATATGACACTGGGAAAATAACTTTGGGTCTCTGAACTTATTATATCCTCTCTAAAATGGAGGATAAAATAGACACTATCAAACTGATGGAGGTTCTCATGAGGAAACCATTTGGTAAACCTTGAATTGCTATACAAATGTGAATTAATTAGTGAATTGGTAAAAGTGCTAGACCTAGAATCAGGATGACATTAATTCAAATCTCACCTGAAACAATTGCTAGCCTTGGGACCCTGAGTAATTCTTTAATGTTATTCCTGCCCCAGTTTCCTTATCTGTAAAATGGAGGTAATAATGAGATGTTTGTAAAGCACCTTGTGAACTTTAAGGCTCTATGTAAATATTATTATAGTTATTAATGCCACATTCTGAGAATTCACTTGAATTGGAATAATGAAGTGACACTGAAGCAAGAGAGACTATAATCAAGTTCTCTTTTCTCTTTTCTCCCTCCTGCTCCATTCATTGCTTCCAGATTTCTGTTCTGTTCTGGGAAAGGACAGAATCATTCCTGAATGATAAAAAAAAAAAAAAAAAACGCTACCCAATATAATCACCTTCTTTTTCTTTCCAAATTGGCTCTCTGTCTAGAAAACACCTTTACTGAAGGTAAGGAAATAATAGTGTTTTGTCATAAAAGGAAGGGACCCCAGGATTTTTCCCCTTGTAGCCTCTGCTGAGATTCACTTCAAAATTAAAAAGAGTTTGGAATGATGCCAACAAAGAAGTTAGATATTCTGAAGAGATACTGATGTCATAAAAAGTCAAAAAAAAATTGAGCAACTGAGCAAAACTAGCAATATTACATGAGCATATAAGTCTGATCCACACCCTGAATTTTTTGAAAATATATGGGTTCCAAAGAATTCAGAGGAAAACAGGATAAAGAGGACTAACATGCTCCAGGGGAAATAGATTGAAAAGAGAGAGCAAGCTTTAAAAAAAAAGAAATATTGAAAACAATTGGAAACAAGCTCCTGAAAGAAGGGAGAAAAGAAAAGAATATTATGTACAAGATTCCTGGCAAAGATTCATCCAACCTTTGCTTGAATAGCAAGGGGGAATGCACTGTCTTCCAAAGGAACCATTCAATTTTGGGAGAGCGCTAATTGTTAGGAAGTTTTCCTCTTATCAGATTGATACCCATCTGTCCATGACTTCTATCAATAAATGGCTCCTAGTTTTGTTTTCTAGATTTGTAAAATCATAGAATTCACAGAAGCTTGCATAAAGCTTCATTGGTGATCTGGTCTGATAAATACTAAGCAGAATAAATCAAAAAACTTTCAAACATTTGAATACCATGTCTATGCTAGGCCATCTCTTTTCATGGGTAAAAATCCTATTTCTTTGATCGGCCCTCAAAGCCTTTCATTGCCCTGATCAACATTTTCTGGATTTTTTATCTTATCATTAATCTTCCTAAACAGAGGTCTATTACTACCATTGTGCTCTGTGCAATTATTTTCTTAACAATCTCAGGTTGTTTGCATGTTTTATTGCCAAATCAGACTGCTGACTCATACTGATCTTGCAGTCCCCTAATAAAAGGCCTAGATATTTTTCACATGAATTCTTTCAACTATATCTTCCTCATTTTATACTGTGAAGTTTTTTTAATACCAATATAAAATATTACTTTTAGATCTCTATTAATTTCATCGCATTGGATTTGCTCCATTTTACTAAATTGTTGAGGTCTTTTCTGATCTCCTTGACCATGTTCTAAGCTATTCTTCCTAGCTTCATGTCATCTTCAAATTTGATGAACATAATATCAATAGATTCATCCACGGCATTGATAAACATGTTGGCACAAGGCCAAGAATAAATCTAGGGTATTTCCCTAGATGCCTCCCTCTATAACAATATGATTCCTTTGTATCTAGTCCCTAGGCAAGTTCCAAATATTCTCTCTACACTATCATCTAGCCCACATTCTTCCATTTCTGTCCACAAAAATAACAACTAGTTGTTGTTGTCTAATCATTTCAATCCTGTCTGACACTTTGTGACCCTATTTGGAGTTTTTTTTTAACAAAGATACTGGAGAGGTTTGCTATTTTCTTCTCAGACTCATTTTACAGATGAGAAAACTGAGGCAAACAGGATTAAGTAACTTGTCCAGTATTATACAACTAGCAAGTGTCTGAGGCCAGATTTGAACTCATGAATATAAGTCTTTTTCACTTTAGGCCCAGTACTCTATCACTGTGCCACCTAACTGCCCACTAAATGCTTTGTTGAAAGAAATTCCACTATCATCATTCAGATGGATTGCTCTATTTACCCTGACCAAAAAAAATTTGGTCACACTAGTCCTAATCTTTATTTATTTTTTCATTTACAGCTAATCACCCCAGAATATTGCTATTACTTTGTATACAGTACATTTCACTTTACTTGAGTTCATGGAGAATGTTCCAATTTTTTTCTGAGACCCCCTGCTCATCATTTCCCATAGAATAATAATATTCCATTACAAACATATACCACAGTTTATTGAGCTATTCCCCAATTGACAGGCATCCCCTCAATTTCCAATTATTTTGCCCTGAGAAGAGAGCTGTATGAATATTTTTGTATACATAGATTATTCTTCTTTTTTCCCCCTGAATCTCTTTTAGTATTCATGCCTGGAAGTGGTGTTGTAACATGAGAGGTATGCATGAATTTATAGTCTTTTGGACAGAGATCATATGTTTTGATCATTTGTCAATGGGAAATTACATTTTTTAATAAATTTGACTCAGTTCCCTCTATGTTTGAGAAATGAGACCTTATGAGAGAAAACTTCAATTTTTTTTATAATTACTATTGCTAAATGTATTTCTCTCTATTTATTCTTCTTCTTTTACTCTGTTCCTCCACAAAAATGTTTTGGTACTGACATGGGTCCCATTCTTGATGAAATTATTTTGTGTCAGTCACCACTCTGCTCTTTTCAAAATTCTCTCAGATTTTTTTCATTTCTTTCATGAAATTTCTAACTTGTCCAGGAATAGACATCAAGGTCCCTCACTGATAAGTCACCAATTCCAATTGTTTTTAGAAACAAAACAGCATTTGTCCTTTAATCTTGTCACATCTTTCCCCTTCTTCAGAATCTTCCACAGATCATTGATAGCATCCAGCTTTTTAGTTCTTGCAGGATACTAGTAAGTTATTTGCATTTATCAGTGAACTTGAACTCAAAGACAACCAGGGACTTGTTCACCATTTTCTAACATATCTTGTTTCACAAATCTCTATTAAATTCTACGTTCTATTCTTCCTATTATGAAGCTAATTCTCCTTGGCATAAAAAAAAATCTAGGTGCAAAATAAGAGTTGAATTTTTCTATCTTCTCATTTTCATCTAATACCATTTTATCTTCCCAAAATAATACATTCATTTTAAATGTCCTTTGCCCAAATATTGATAATCACTCCCTCTTTTTCACTCATATTTCCCTCCAAAAAAATCACATATAGGATATATAAGCAAAGGCAAATGATAAAAGCTGAAAATGAAGGATCCTATAAGAATGGTATCAAAAGAAAGAAATCTCAAAATGAACTGATATAAGTTGTAGATACAAAAAAGAGAGGGACTTTTTTTTGTAATTGGGGACACATGAAGATCAAAAAAAGAATAGCATCACACTGTTAAGTTGGATGGGACACTGATAACATACAAGAGACAATAGAGAGGATATTCCAAGTATAGAAATAATATGAATAAAGATACAGAGCCAGATGTATTGGGGGATGGGGCATTAAATAGTGCAATTTGGATGAAGTATAGAATATATAGGAATTAAGGAAGACTTCTTCCCAAATCAGATGCAAGTAGACAACATAGAAGGGAATCTATTCTCCTTCATGAGCTATTTACCAATTTGGGGGCAAATAACTTAGGGAATTGGGAAAAGAAATCAAGAAATGTATTCTTCCTCCTGAATTTCTGAGCCTGAGTGCTCTGTCAGAGTAAAGAATGGGTTCTGTCTTTGATTAACTTTTGCACCAAGGGTCGCATATAGTCCTTTGTATTGGTTGGTTGCTCAGTAAATGGTTCTAAGAATGCCTTTATCTGGCAGGGGAACTACTCTCTTTCTATTTTCCACCCCAATTCCAGTGTATATAGTGACACCTTATTAACAGGATATTAGTTCATTCAATATCAGGTTTAAATCTGAGCAAGTGCAATTCCCCAGTTAACCAAATAGGAGTTTCCTTTTTAAACTGTCTGCTCAGCTTGAAGTAGCCTAGCCCAGTTGCTGGCCTGATGAGAAATTTAAATCTTTGTATAAAGAAAGAAGGGGAAAAAAAAAAAAACATCTTTTGTAAAAAGGTTCCTACTGTTCTAGTAGAAAATTAGTTTTGTAACTGGAAACTCTGTACAAGAAGGCAGTTCATGAGCAGAAGCTGTTGCTAAGAGCAATGCTATTATCCATAACAATCCTAACTCCATTTATGCAGAACTCTGAAATTTACAGAGTACTTTCCTCATCGAAACCCCATTGGTAGATAGTGGGAATATTATTGTCCCCATTTCACAGAGGAGAGCAAAACAAAAAGATTTGAAGTGATTTGTGCAAAGTCACACAGCTGATAAGGAACCAAAATGGGACTTTTATCCCAATTTTTTCTGAGGTCAAGTCCAATGCTCTCTATACCAGCTACACAAAATCAGTAGCTACCATAAGAAATGCCTATGAAGAAATATGATGCTTGATCATTAAAATTTAAAGTAGAAATTACATATACCCTTTAACTGAAGAAAAATTATCATTGTGGGGAAGGAATAGATAATAGTTTTATTCTTTCTCCTTTCAATTTCTCAGGGAAAAGATGCTAAAGAAATGAAATCCATGTACTATCCTATGTACAGCACATTATCCCTGCCTCAGAATCTTAGATAAGTAAACTATTTATGGTTTTTTATGTGGAAATGTATATGACATATTTAAGATTGACATCAATAATTGGGTAGCTCAAAAGGAAAATTGGGACAGAGTTGAGTATGATTTGACTCTAAAAAGCAAAACTATCTAGGAAAAGGTAAAAATAGTATTTATATTATACAAATGAGGTACATAGGAAAAATAGACACAGAGGCATTGGGGAGGTGGGGAGGGAAGAAGTTTGTAATTCTGAAAACCTACTCATATCAGGAGCAGGCAACACTACATATAAACCATCAAGAGATTAGCACTCTCCAAAATCTATAAAAATATAAGGGGGAAGGAAAGAGGGGACAGAATAGGATAAAGTAAGGTATAGAAGGATGCTTAGACTTAATGACAGTGGGACAAGATGTGTAAATTAAAGGGAAAGGGATAAATGGAGGGAAGGATAGCATAAGATAAGTTGAGGTACAAAGGGATGTTTAGATTAAAGAGAAAGAGATAAAGAGGAAAGAAAAGAGTGGGGGGAGAAGGTAAGGGAGGGATCTCTGGGTGGGGGGAGTTTAAGTAATAGCAATGCAAATTAAGGAGCAGAATTAAAATAGAAGAGTTAGCAGGGATAGAAAATAAGAGATAAAGAAGACAACAAGGATCAGGAGTAGAATTAATTAGAAAAAAAGTAGGTTTAATAATAATTTATCTTGGACAAAGTTTAACTTAAAGATTCAATCAAAAGAGAAATCTACATCATATGTCAGCTATATTATTATTGTTTTAGATAAATGTTTACATATGGGTATTGTGTATGTATGTGTATATGTATGCATGTAGATTTATGTATGTGTGTGTATATAGATGTGTGTATGTGTGTGTATATATATATAGTATATATAATTTATGGGTGTATATATAATATATAAAATAAAATGTATATATACATAATATATGTATGCTACATATGTAATATGTATATGTACATAAGTATATCTGTGCTTAACTGTAGACTGCTCGGGGGAGGTGGGAAGATGAAAGGGAAAAAAAAGAAGTAAAAAGTATGCATCAGAGAATAAAATAAGCCATAAGGAAGCAAAGCAATAGTGGAAATTCATGAATATAATTTCTTCTATATTATATATATGCTTTCTTGAAATGGAAATTTATTGTTATATATTTTGAATTCTCCCTGATGTTCTGCACATGACAATGTTTTGTTTGTTGTTTATTTTCCCTTTTCTTTTTTTCTATTCTGTTTTTTCTTTTGTATATATTTCAATAAAATTTTTTAAAAAAAAATAAAATGCTGACCTCTTACCCTAAAAACTTAGATCTGTATGTTTATCAAAAAAGAAAACAAACAAAAAAATAAACCAAAGCTCTAATTTGGCACAACTCTTTTTTTTATGCAGATGAAGAAAAGGTGACCCAGGGATATAAAATTACTTTATGACACAAATGTATTGAGGTTTAGAATTGGCCCTGGCAGTGGGAAGCTCCTGACTTCTGACCTGGCACTCTGCCATTGACACTAATGATAAGTTAAAAGTTGAAATATGTTACAGGGACTGATCCCTTGAATTTTTAATAAGCAAGATTTTCTTGCACATTATGAATGGATAATTGTGTGCTGACATTTTAAAATACTAAAGATAAGAGGCAGCTAGGTGGTACAGTGGATAGAGCACCAACCCTGAAGTTAGGAGGACCTAAGTTCAAATCTGGCCTCAAACTCCTAACACTTCCTAGCTGTGTGACCCTGGGCAAGTCATTTAACCCCAATTACCTCAGCAAAAAAAAATACTAAAAATTAGCAGATCTGGCAGCTCTTACTGCCTTCCAAACAGTAGATATTGCTGGTTATTGTATTATACATAGCTGCATAGGTCAGATTAATAAGGCTTGCTAATAGTATTAATTGTACTCTTCTATATCCTAAGTAACAATGTGTATGGAAAGAAATAGCAGCCTTAGCTACTGAAAATATTAATCAGGGGAGTAGGGGGGAGGAAGAAGAAGAGGAGGGGGGGAGGAGGGGGGTAAAGGAGGGAGCCAAGATGGCAGAGAGCACACATGACTTTCTGTGACCTCCTCTGAACTTCTCTCAAACCAACAACAGATTAAACCTCTAAACTAGTGTTGGAGTCAAAGAATCCACAAATATTTGGAGTACAACACATTCCTAGAAGAAGTTACCTTGAAACAACTTCAGAACAGATCTTTTTCAAATAGGCAGGGGGACAGTCTGTTGAGCCCAGATGGCAGCACAGGGAGACAGGGCAAGGAGCTGAGGGGGGGAGTCAGAGCATTGCAGGTTCCCCATACCTGGGAATCTTCTATAAGTCTCCTAGGCTACTCTGTCCTGATTGCAAGCAGGTGTTAGCAGATTTGCTATAAAAGGCAAATTGTAAACAACTGAGCCCCAGAAAAAGGCTGGATCTAGCTGCCATTAGCCATTGCAGAACTGCCCCAGAGCAAATTAAAGCAACTGCCACTTCTTTGCATTAAAAAAATGAATAAAAAACAAAAAACAAAAACAAAAACAAAAAAAACCTCTCACCATAAGAAGCTTTTATGGAGAGAAAAACAGACCTCAAATCATGAGGTTTCTAAAGGCAAAGCAACTCCAAATGAAGCCCCAAAGGAAAACACGAGCTGGTCCCCATTTCACAAAGCTTACTTGGAAGATTGCATAAAGAATCTTAAAACAGAGTTAGAAGAAAAATGGGGAAATGAAATGAAACATTGCAAGAAGGAATGGAAAAAAGCATATAATGGCCTGCAAAAGAGAAAAGAAACATGAAAAGACACCAATTCACTGAAAAACAAAATTTGTGAAATGGAAAAAGAATGCAATGAACAAAAAAATTCAATTGGCCTATTACAAAAGGGGCTTAAAAATGTAACTGAAAAAAATAATACACTAAAATTTAAAATTGAACAAATGGAAGCGAATAATTTAATAAGACTTCAAGAATCAGTCCAACAAAAAAGGAAGAGAGAAGCAAAGAATGAATCCCTTAAACAGCAGTTTCTTTATGGTCCTTCTCTTTGGAAGAAAAAATCTTGTATAATAAAAAAAATGATAAATGTTACAGATGATGTGAGAGAATTGGAAACTAATGCATTGCAGTGGCGTTGTAAACTGATCCAGCCAATATCAGTTCTTGTGTGGCAACAAAAAATTGGAAATTGATGCCCATCAATTCCAAAAGACTCCTAATCGATAATGTCATCCATGTCCAAAGAAAGGGCTATTTTGACTAATTTTCATTTTTTTTCTTTCTCATAGTTTTTCTTTTTTGTTCAGATTCTTTTTTTACAACATGACTAATGTGGAAATATGTTTAATATCATTGCACATGTATAATCTATATCAGATTGCTTGCTGTTTTGGAAAGGGGGAAGAACTAGAAGGAAAGGAAAAAAAACTTGGAACTCAAAATCTAAAAAAAATGAATGTTGAAAATTAACTTTTATTTTGAAAAAATAAAATATTATAAAGAGAAAAAATATTGCATAAAAAGACACAGAGTTATTATTGTTTCTATAACTCACAAGAATTAATAGCAGAAAAGGTACAAAGCTTACTATTTAAATCATATAGGGAAAACACATCTTCTAAAATTTTTTGTATTTAAAGTCAAAGCTATTCACTTTGCACATTGGTCACAGAAATATGTTAGAGCTTTTCTCTAAAATCATTTTCCCAAAATCTGAATAGAGAATAATATAACCCTATCAGTAGACATTTCAATAGTGCTCCTTTAATGGCACAATTAAATGACCTCATCATAAGCCCATTTCATCTACAAGAGATTCTTGGGGCATGGATGTTAAGGATAATGTCATAGTGAATTTCAAGGTCATTAGTATAGAGGAATTTATCTATTAATATAATTCTGTTATTGATATTAATAACAGATGGAGTGTAAAAGAGTAAGCCCCAGAGACTATTGCTTATTATATTTTAATTTGCATTCAGCTAATAAATGAATGTTGTTGGCTTAAAGCTCTGCCTGCGTCTTGTTACAGTTGTTTCACGGCCAAGTACTGTTCAAAATGACTGACCTAGAGTTTGGCCAGTTTATTTCAGAGTACACTGAGTATAATTGTGTGGCAAGGTTATCTTCAATAGGCTATCAGCTTTTTGTCTTCCCCCTTTGATATTTCTAGTATTTTCTTGAGGCTTCTCTGAGCTGCAGCTTAATTTACATTATCTGGTTCCAAGGGAGGCAAGGATAAAGAAAGATAGAAAACAAAAAAGCTGCGGGGTGGTGCAGAGGACAGAGCTCTGGCCCTAGAGTCAGGAAAATTCAGTGGGTTCAAATCTGTCCTCAGATACTGACTAGCTGTGTAATCCTGGACGTATCACATTAACCCTGTTTGCCTCAGTTCTTCACCTGTAAAATGGGCTGGAAAAGAAAATGGCAAACAACTCCAGGATCTCTGCAAAAAAAAACAAAAAACAAAAAAAAAAACCTCCAAATGAGGTCATGAAAAGTCCATCAAGACTGAAAAATGACTGAATCACATAAGAGAGAAATATGACTAAAAAGGGGGAAGAGTGCTTTTGAAATGCTGGTCTTAGTAGAATAGATATGGGACTTTACACAAATACTGACATTGGGAAGAAGTAAATGGAATTAAGGTATCCTAACTTGATTAAAGTGAGAACCAGAATGTTTGTTTAAGAAAGATCAGTTTTTAAAATTTCTTTAAAGTTGCCTGATCAGTTCCTGCTGAGTAGTACAGTAGGACCTGAATAAAAAGAAAAGAAATGAGTTAAATGGTTAAAAGGCATTCTAATCTTTACCTGAAAGAAAAAGATGTCAAATAGGCCAGAGGCATTTTAACTTTCCTAACTTCTTATACATTATTCTGCTCTACATATTCATGGTTCAGTTAAATTGGCCTACTCATTAACTGTACACACAGCTTCCCATTTTGACTCCAAGGTTTTGCAAAGGCTTTCTCCCATGCCTAGAATGTCTTCCTTCCCATTTCCCTCTTCCAGAATTCCTCCCTTCCTTCAAGCTTAATTCAAGCACAATTCAATTAAAGAAGCCTTTTCAGCTGTCTTCATTATTAGTGTCCCATTTAATCACATGTATTTATTCTGTTTAATGTGTATGTATATTTTGTATCTACTTATATACCCACATGCTTTTCACTTGATAAAATATAAGCACCTAATTTTTATAAATATGTAGATTCCTTGAAGACAAGGACTATTATATCACTTCTGACTTTGTGAAGGTAAGGATACAATCAAGTCCTTCTACTAATCTACTTGAAGCTATTACAAAGTGTAAAAATCAGATAAGAGAGGGAATGAGGTGTTTGGTTTTGATCATTTTGTATCAAATAAAGTATGTGAGTGGTTCACAACCTGAGTTGCAGATCACTGGAAAGCATGTAAAACTATTTGCAAACTATAAAGGAAGTGGAAAGGAGCTTTTATGCTTCTTGCTCCTTTAGAAGGTATAAAGAGGTTCCTCCATCATTTTAATTATGGGATGGTTGCTCACTGCCTGTCTGAAGGACAATTGACCTTTAAAAAGTCATGCAGGGGGGCAGCTAGGTGGCACAGTGATTAGAGCACCAGCCCTGAAGTCAGGAGGACCTGAGTTCAAATCTGGTCTCAGACACTTCCTAGCTGTGTGACCCTGGGCAAGTCACTTAACCCCAATTGCCTCAGCAAAAAAAAAAAAAATCATGCAGGTCTGCAGGCACATATTCTCTTAAGTGTGAGTTGAGACAGGAAGAACTTGGCTATCTCTGGCAAGAGAGAAAAGAAAAGGCTTTGGGGGAAGAACCCAGATTTGGATCCCAGAGAAGAGTTGATTTTACTCTTGTCCTTTGAACCTCCTCCAGAATCCAATGAGAGTGGAGGAAAGGGAAGGGATTTCTCTCTCTTTCCTTACAATTCCAACAATGAAATTTTGCCTTAGAATAATTCTCCTAGTGGGACAGTAAGCATTCAGTCAATTCAGACCCAGGGAATCACTTGTAGAGTCAGAGGTTAAGGTGGAGAGGAGTAAGCCAAAGGACCAGCAGAAATGTTATACCCAGGGAGAGCAGCATGAGGGTTCAGCAAGAAGAACCTGGATATTGCATCCCTATAGAGCTAGACAAGTAAACTTCCTTGTCCATCTATATTCCTTCTTCTTGGTCAAGTGTATCTTACTACTACCACTATTATAATTATTTCTGCTACTACTAGCACATCACCACTATCACTGCTACCACTATTACTCCTCCTCCTATTAAACTGCTGCTGGCATTGGTGCTACTACCATACATCACCACTTCTACCACTATTATTGCTATTGCTATTATTATACTGCTAGTGTTGCTACTGCTACTACTACCACGACCACTATAACTTCTTCTACTACTACTACTACTACTACTACTACTACTACTACTACTACTACTACTACTACAATGTTGCTGCTACTGTTGCTACTATTATTGCTATTGCTACAACCACTGCTACTGTCATTCCTAATTCTATTCTACTATCACTACTACTACTAATGTTGTTGCTACTATTACTACTACCATTACCACCACCTGTTGCTACTGCTACTACTACTATTACCAGCCCTACCACTACCACTACTATGGCTGCTGCTGCTACTGTTTTCTAATGCTGTTATTACTATTGTCTTTGTTACTACTATTACTATCCTCATCACCAATACTATTACATTACTACTGACATTACCACTATCACATTACCCCCTTGTGAAGTAGGTGCTGTAACATAAGCATTTTGCAAAGAAATTGAGACCCAGAAAGACTCACAAGCTCAGATTCATATAGCTTGTAAACATGTGAGGTGTTAGGATTAGAATTCAGGTCTTCCTGATTCTATGTTCCACGATCTATCTATCCTCTAAGACAATTGAGCTCTTCCCACCCGACAAATACTGTTTGAAAACTCTGAGAGGAATATTTCATTGCTGCTGTTCATACTGTGCTCCCTTAGTAATGTTTTTACTTTGAGCTAATTGTGTCAATTGCTAATCATTAAAGGTTAAACAAAAAGTCAAGGGATTATGAACTAAAAGTTTTAGAAGGATATATCTATAGAGTATCTTGAATCTGAAATAATAGGAATTTAACACATCAGTTCAAGCTAGAGAACACATTGTATCTTTATTGCCTGACACAATGCCAGGCACATATAGAACTTAAATATCAATTATTATTAATAAATTAACAAAGATTAAATGAGTGATAGGGATTTTGTCAGTATGAGTACTTTCTCCACTAAAACAAATCACACCTCTATACTCTAATAGATGATTTGTTGAACAATTTCAGCCAAAAATGCGTCACCTGGTGTCTAGTCTCACCTAATGATGAGACTTTCTGAATTTTAGCAAGTTGGGTCCTTAGATGATCTTTGGACTTTGAATCCATAATCAAAGCTATTTAAAAAACTTCAAAAGTAATGAAAATAATCAATACCCAAATAATGCTTTCAAATCTGAAAAAAAGGCAAGCATATTTCATGCTCTTTAAAAATAATATAATCAATTTAACAGAACTAGAAAAAATAACGACAAAATTCATCTGGAAAAACAAAAGGTCAAGAATTTCAAGGGAATTAATGAAAAAAAAATGCAAATGAGGGTGGCCTAGCTGCACCAGATCTAAAACTATATTATAAAGCAGTGGTCACCAAAACCATTTGGTACTGGATAAGAAATAGAGTAGTGGATCAGTGGAATAGGTTAGGTTCACAGAACAAAATACTCAATGACAATTGTAATCTAGTATTTGATAAACCCAAAGACCCCAGTTTTTGGGATAAAAACTCACTATTTGACAAAAACTGCTGGGATAATTGGAAACTAGTCTGGAAGAAATTAGGCATTGACCCACACCTAACACCATATACCAAGATAAGGTCAAAATGGATTCATGATCTAGGCATAAAGAATGATATTATAAACAAATTAGAACAATGTAGGATGGTTTACCTCTCAGACCTGTGGTGGAGGGGGAAGGAATTTGTGACCAAAGAAGAACTAGAGGTCATTATTAATCACAAAATACATAAGTTTGACTATATCAAGTTGAAAAGTTTTTGTACAAACAAAATGAATGCAGACAAGATTAGAAGGGTAGCAGTAAACTGGGAAAATATTTTTACATCCAAAGGTTCTGATAAAGGCCTCATTTCTAAAATATATAGAGAATTGACTCAAATATATAAGAATTCAAGCCATTCTCCAATTGACAAATGGTCAAAAGATATGAACAGACAATTTTCAGACGAAGAAATTGAAACTATTTCCGGTCACATGTAAAGGTGCTCCAAGTCACTATTGATCAGAGAAATGCAAATTAAGACAACTCTAAGATACCACTACACACCTGTCAGATTGGCTAAAATGACAGGAAATGATAATGATAGCTGTTGGAGGGGATGTGGGAAAACTGGGACACTGATACATTGTTGGTGGAACTGTGAATGGATCCAACCATTCTGGAGAGCAATTTGGAGCTATGCTCAAAGAGTTATCAAACGGTGCATACCCTTTGACCCAGCAGTGTTTCTACTGGGCCTATATCCCAAAGAGATTTTAAAGGAGGGAAAGGGACCCACATGTGCAAAAATGTTTGTGGCAGCCCTTTTTGTAGTGGCAAGAAACTGGAAATTGAAAAGATGCCCATCAATTGGAGAATGGCTGAATAAATTATGGTATATGAATGTTATGGAATATTATTGTTCTGTAAGAAATGACCAACAGGAGGATTTCAGAGAGGATTGGAGAGACTTGCATGAACTGATGCTGAGTGAAATCAGCAGAACCAGGAGAACATTATACACAGCAACAAGACTATACAATGATCAATTTTGATGGACATGGTTCTCTTCAACAATGATGTGATTCAAACCAGTTGTGCTGCGATGAAAATAGTCATATACATCCAGAGAGAGGCCTGTGGGAACTGAGAGTGAACCACAACACAGCATTTTAACGCTTTCTGTGAATATTTCCATGCATTCTGTTTTCCTTCTTAGGTTGTTCTTTTTTCTTCTTCTCTTTCTAGATCTGATGTTTCTTGTGCAGTAAGATAACTGTATAGATATGTATACATGTATTTGTCATATAATTTATCCTATCTAGCATGTATTAGATTACCTGTCATCTAGGGGTGGGGGGCGGGGGGAGGGAAAGGAAAAGCTTGGGAAAAAAAAGTTTTTTTTTGCAAAGGTCAATGTTGAAAGGTCACTCATATGTTTTGCAAATAAAAAGCTTTATAAAAATAATAATAATAATAATATAATCAGTAAGTATTTATTTAACACCAATTATGTGTGATATAATAACAAAAACCATATAATCTTTGTTCTCAAGGAGTTCACATTCATTATTTTATTAAGTCATCCTAATAGCCATATCAGGGAGTAGTATAAATATTATTACCTTTAATTTCAAATGAGCAAGCTGAGAATGAAATGACAAATCAAGGTTTACAAATCTAGTAAAAATAAAAATCAGAATTCAAACTTTACTCCAAGCCCAATGGAACAAGTTCATCACACCCAAACCATCTCTCTGATCTTCAGTTTCTTCATCTTTAAAATGGGGGTAATAACACTTATGTTACTTATCTAATTTGTTCATAAGGGAAATACTTTGTAAAGTGCTGTAAAATCAATATGAGCTATTGCTATTGAAGTAATCTACCTACTGACCTAAAGTTTGAAAAATCTCTAGGAAGAATTAATGATAGACTTAGGCCAGGGGCAAGTTTATTGGCAGTCATTCCTGCTCAAGAATTGGTCATTACATCCTTGTTTGGAATAATGAATGGAATATTTGTTTCTCTGAAAACTGTTGCCTAGCAGCACCTGATCATGCCCATAATCTGCCATATGTTTGAATTCTGTTATTCATCAGTAGTAAAATTCATGTTCATACCCATAAGGCTATCTAGGACAAAGAGAGAAAGGAGTTGACTTGTTTATTTACTATAGTCTAAAGATTATCTCACATGCTGGTTGTAAACCTAAAAAAAAAAAAAAAAAAAGTAAGTATAGTGATAATTAAACCCAAAGTTAAAAGCCCTTCACAATCACAAACCAGTCATGATCATAACAAGTGATCTGGGTAAATTGATGATGATCTTATTCTTTAGTGAGACAAGGCAACAATCCAGTGGTCAATAAGGAAAAGGGGATGGGGGTGGAGAATTGACTTATTTCACTTTGTCCTTAGACCCAAGCAATACAGAGACCTCCTGTTGAAATTAGCTTGCTTTGTATTCTGGAGTCAGTAATCTTAGGACCTAGGGTTAAAACTCGACTGATTTGTGGGGCTGAGTTGTAGCTAACTTGTACCTAGCTCATAGAGATAGTTGTTAAATTTTCAGTGTGAGCATTTATACCTCAGAAAAAATTATAAATTAAGGTTTTGTCTTTTTGTTGTTAATTATTTCTAGACCAAGGGATCTAGAAATTTCATAGGGCCTGTGCCAAATCCAACTACTACTTGGTTTTGTACAGTCTGAAGCATGTTTGTATTTTTCTCCATTTTTAAATAAACAGCTGGATTTGGCCCTCAGGTAATAGTTTGTGGACCCCTGATCAAGACTTTAAAAAGTAATAGGAAAATGTTAAAATATGTAATTTGGATCATTTCCTCCTTGAGAACAGGTTGTTAAACTTTTATTAGCACACTCCTGGTTGATTTGGGAAGCAAGGAAGAAAAAAAAAGGAAAAGAAGGAAAAAAAAGAAGGAAGGAAGAAAAGAAGAAAAGGAAGGAAGGAAAATAGGGAGGAAGGAGGGAAGGAAGGAAGGAAAAAAGGAAGTAAGGAAGGAAAGAAAGAAAGAAGGAATGAGGGAAGGAGGAAGGGAAAGAAGGAAGGAAGAATGAAGAAAAAATACAAGAAGGGAGAAAGAGAGAAGGAAGGAGAATTTATTAAGCACTTCCAAGCAACATATTAAGTTCTAGAGTTACAAATACGAAGATGGTAAAGATGAAAGAATTAGCAATATATTAAACGCCTACTAAGTGTCTTCCCCTGGAATATAGATGACTTAAATCTATATCCTGAAAAGGGTTACTCTTATGAACAGAAGGGCTTGACCAGCCTTTGAATTTTGAACGATCTTACCAATGGTGACAGAAATGTGACCTGAGGAATCAATATTGAGAAAGTAAGTGGTTCTGTCAAAGCAATGGGCCACCTCCATAATCCCTCTTCCCTACCAGATCATGTTTTCCTCTAATGACTTCTTTTTACTTTCAAGGCCTCTTTAGAGGCTTATTTTAATTTGATTTTTACCATGGGAGAGGGGTAAATTGGGAGGAGGGAAGGAGAGTGAAGGACCACAATATTTAGTGTGGTCCCAGCAGACCTCTTATGTATTTCCTCAATAGTAGTAGTTTAATAAATATTTATCTCTATAGTCCTGTGTGAAAATAATTTTTAATACCCTGGTTATTTGGTTCAGTATTCTTTTCACACAGAAGATAATGTAGAGGGTCACAGGTAGATTCCTTTCTTCTTAGCTCCCTTCACATAGTAAAATAGCACATTGACTTTGTAGTCAAAGAACCTGTTGTAGATCCTGCCTCTGATATTTACCATATGTATGACCTTAGATCAGTAGTTCCCATATGTGATAATGTTTTAAAAATTCTTTAATGGAAGCTTGATCAATAAACAACTGCCCAATTATGTGACATATATATTTTCTTCTGTGATCAAGAGTTTGTATATTTTTGAAGCATTATAGATGCGTTTCCACATTAATAAGAAGCTTTGGGGGGCAAAGTTATTGTGTACTTAATAAGTACTTAATGAATAAATCTGAAAGAATATTATGAGCTGTATATTAAATTACTCTGGGGGTTTCCAATACATTTTATTGTTGTTGTTGAAAGATATTCCCTAAACAAAGAAACCTGGAGAATCCCTAATTTGGCCAATCACTTAACTTCTCTAGACTTCAGTTTGCTTATCTGTAAAATGGGGTGTTTTAGATAGCCTTTAAAGTTCCTTCTAGTTCGGAACTATAAGCCTATAATCCTTTTTTTTAGCTTCTTTCTCTCACCTCCAAAATCTCCTTCTGTCCAGGGCAAGATGAGAGAAGGACCAATCACTCTCTGCTAAGTCACTGAAGATCCTCCAGTCCCTTTCTCCAAAATCACGGATTGTGTGATCAGATTCCTTTATTTCGGAATGGTTCTCTGTGAGGTTCATTCTTCTACTCTTGCCAGGGGAAAGTAATTAAGTTTCCTAAAACAGTTCTGGTTTCGAAGCCTTCTTCAATTTAAAGCCACAGGGAGGAAGTAATTAAATTGAATAGAAATCCTGGCATTTAAAATGCTGATATACATCAGGGACCTCTTTTTTTTTTAATTCTTTCCTTCTTTTCAGTGTATTTGTGAACAAAATTAATCACAAGACTTTACAGTGACTGCCGACTGAGCTTGAGTTGAAACCGAATATTTTAGTATAGAGAGAATCTTCTTTGCTATTCAAATAAACGTTTAAAATATTACATCTAAATGCATGGGATCTGTTGTATTAAAGATGCCTTCATTCTGGCAGGACTAGGGCACCTGGTTAAATACCTGAGCAACAGCAGGAGGCTATGTCTGAAATAGAGTATATGAAAATGAACCATTTTTATTCTAGGGAGTTTATAAATAAATATAATGGCAAAAAAGAATCTGCCAAAGTCAGCACATGGTGACCAAAAAAGGGCTGTTTGACCTTGTTTGCCTATAAAAAGATTTATATAATGGTTCTGTCAGTCACCTGTCCTACCCTCCCTCCCTGTGTCATAAGAACAGCTGCTGTTGCCTTGGTGAATAAATATGTTGCTCTTTGGCCATCTGTGTCCAATCAGGATGATAGCTAACTGAGAGGCTTATCCTTGACTGGCTTGAATCCAGAAGAATCAAGGTCTTGTTACTTCAGCCTTTTGGGTAGATAGACCTGGTCCACTGTTGATGTTCTGAATGAGAAAATCACCATATAGAGCATTAGCATATAACCAAGTAGCTTCCAAAGCTACTTGAAGACATTTTAAATGACCACAGATGAAGCCCAATTTTTAAATTTACAACGTGAAAGATTCCAGTGAGATTTTTTTTTTGAGTGGTTAAAGCAATGTGATAATATTATCTAATCTACAGACCAGGATATTTCCATAAGCTCCTTGAGGGCAGGGACTTTTTAATTTCATTTTCATTTTTGTATTTCTGACATCTAGCATGTGTTTTTCAATTTTTGATCCCTACTTCTGATATTTTAGGCACAGTAAATGACTGGTGAGGAAAGTCCCTCTACCAATACAAATGAACAATTGTTCTGAAAACTGTAGTGTTACAGTTGCCTAGACTAGAATACCTACAGTAAAAGTGGCTTTGTCAAATAGTTACCATATCTCACTCATCATACTAAATCCAAGGTCTTCCTGCCTTTCTATCAATATTCCATAGAGTTTGGTGACCAAGACTGAACCCAACACTCCAGATGCTGTTTTATATATATATATATATATATATAGTGACAAATTATCACTTTTTTGTTCCTGAAAACTTGTCACTTAATTCAGCCAACTTAATATTTGAAAGGACTGGGGAAAAAACAAAGGGAGAAAGGCTTTGACTAGGCAAAGGTAAGTATATATTCTCATATGTTATAAAAACATATATATGATGTTTCATCATCCTAATGATGTGCTAGGGAATTATAAATTCTTTCTCTCCACCAGACCAGGGGGATAAGCAAGTTAATTTTATTAATTCTGAGATTGGAATATACTGAAAATGTCATGATATCAAAACATAATGACTTTTGGGGGGACATTCTTTTTTCCAATTTATTTTTGATACACATTGCTTTATGAGACATGTTGGGAGAGAAAAATCAGAAAAAAAGGGGAAAACTATGGAAGAGAAAGAAAAACAGAAAAAAAGGAAGTGAATATAGCATGTGTTGATTTACATTAAATCTCCATACTTCTTTTTCTTGATGCAGATAGCATTTTCTATCCAAAATCTTTGGGATTACCTTGGACATTGAGAAGAATCAAGTCTTTCATAGTTGATCATCATATATTTTTGCTTTTATTTTGTGCAAGGTATTCCTAGTTCTACTTGTTTCAATCAGCAAAGCCTTTCTTTTTGCATACTTATCACACTTTACTTTGTAATATAATTATTTGTGTATATATTATCTCCTCTATTATAGGAGGACAGACATTATATTTTATGTATCTTTGTATCTCCTTCATTACATAGCAGAGTCCTTTGTTCATAGTAGGGATTCCATAAGTGATTTTGAAAAATGAATAAATGAACTTTGCAAGTGCAGACGTCTCTATTGTCTATATTTCCATTTGTCATTGTTTTCCTCATTAGTTAACCTGAAAGTTTTTGCTTTAAAGACTTCTTTCTGCATTTATTATTCTATCACATGATGAGAAATATGATAATGGCTTTAAGACAATGGACACTTTATGCATGGCCTCTGGTGGTCTATTTTCACCAGGATCCAGCCAGCTGAAGAAACATAAATTAACTCAGAAATCCCATCCCTGGAATGCCAGGCTCTTGCTTCTAGGATAGTGCCATTGTGAGAAAGAGAAAGCAAAACAAGCCTAACTATGCACATTCTGATCCTCTCCACCACAGGTCCAGGAGAGGGGAGAAGAATAGACAACAGCTTAAACTCAAGAGCATATAACCTTTGGTGGGAAAAAAAAGTACTATTCCAGGAATTCCCAGAAAAGACTTCAAGTCTCAAATTTCTCCTTCAAAATCCTCCTGAAAATCTGTGATGGAGACATAGACTATTATTAATCTTCTCATACTCGACTACATACTTTGACTTCTCATACTCAACCAGAATTTCTCCTGGTCTCTTTAATTGTGTGAAGAGAGGAAGGAAAGTTCTTTACTGATCTTCAGAAGTTAAATGTTCTTCCCACAATGTACATGGATTCACAGGTAAACCTTAACTTTCTATTTTTCTAGTATAGATGGAAATTTATTTTCACATCTACCATATGTATGTATATATAACTGGGTCCATAGAAGACATACTCAGAGTAGATTAAGGTAATCTGAAAGGGTAATTTAGGTCCTGAATTTGAGTCCCAATTCTTCCCTTGATAAGTTGGTGCCTCAGTCTTATCATCTATAAAATCAGAGTAATAATACCTCTTCTCCCAAACTGTCTAACTTTTCTTGTGAGATTAAAATAAAATAATCTATGTGAAGAATTTTGGTAACTATAAAATGACAAAACCTGCCCTTCCTGCTCCATTCCTCCTACAGAAATGAATCCTCAGAGATCTTTACCTCCTTTTCCTCTGCTCCCAAACAAATGTAGGACAGTGACTCCTTGCCCATTATGGTTGGTTGATCTAATCATGAATATGATATGACTAGCTAGGTGGTTGAATGGACAAAGTGCTATACTTGGAGCAAGGAAGATAAGGCTTCAAATCCTGCCCCAGATATTAGCTTTCTATCTCTCTGCAAATCACTTAACACCTTAGCCTCAGTTTTTCCTCATATATAAAATGCAAATAACAATAAAACTCACTTTATAGAGTTGTTGTGAAGATTAAATAAAATACTATTTGTAAAGTGCTTAGACTGACATATAAATGCTAGCAAAATAGCAATGATAGTAGTGATGGTAGTAGTGGTGAATGCATGTATATGTTACACATTCTGGAAAAGCCTTAGCTTACCATAGGTTAGGGGGCTAGAATATGACAAAGCAAAACCTTTAAGAATCCAAGATCATTTTTATGGCCAAATGAAACAATATCACTTGAAGTCATTGTAGGATCATAGGAAGCCATACATTTAGAGCTAAAATTGAAAGGGAAAAGGACAAGCATTTATTAAGTGCCAATTATGTTCTAGGCACTGTGCAAAAATCTAAGTCTACCCCTCCCTCCCCATTTTATAAATTAAAAGCCTAAAGCATACAGAAATTCAGGTAATAAATAATGGAGCTGGAATCTGAATGAGGGCCCTTTGAAAAGACTTTAACAGATTTCAAAAAGAAGTAAAGAAGAAACAGATGACAGAATTTAGCCAGCATTACCCCTAAAATGAATTTATTCCAGGCACAATTTCAGCCAATCATGGTTTTAGCAAGAATGGAGAGAGCAAGCATTCTGTTGTCTTATTTCCCCAGATCTTCAGTTTTCTGACATGAAATAACCACCTGCCTCCAGGGAGGCAGACTGGTACAGAAAAAAAAAAAACCCACAGAATTTTGTCAGGGAACCTGGATTTACATCCTGGGTTGGCTACTTGTTATCTGTACAATCTTGGACAAATTACTTCATTTTCTGGGTTTTACTTTAGTAAACTTTAAAATGAAGAAATTAGACTAGGTGATCTCCATGATATCTTCTAGCTCTGAACTCACAATTATAATTCTATGATCTTAGGTCATAGGTCCAGTGATATCTATGGTACCTTTCAGTTTTATATCTATAATCCTATGAACCAACTGAAAAAAACATATTAAAAGCAGCACATATAGCAGGTAGGTGGTAGTGTAGATGGAGTGCCAGATTTAAAGACAAGAAGATTCATCTTCCTGAGTTTAGACTTCAGACATTTACTAGCCATAGGCAAGTCATTTAATGTTATTAGCTCTCACTTGTTCATCTATAAAATGAGCTGAAGGAAATGGCAAATCATTTGAATATCTTTGCCAAGAAAACTCTGAATGGGGTCATAAAGAGATCAACACAATTCAAAAATGACTGAACAACAACAACAAAAATACCAAAACTTCAATCTCAACAAGCTAGTAAGAGTGACAAAAGGCTGGGAAATCTCATTGTTGGAAAAGCTTTTAGAAGGCAAGCCTACCAATATGAATAAGTTTAATTATTCTGGAAAATTGTGGCATTATGACAAAAAAAAACAAGGATTCAAAGAAATAATGAAAGACTTGTATGAAGTGATAGAGTAAAGAAAGGACAGCTGAAGGAATAATGACTACAGCAGTGTAAATAAAATTAGCATGGAGAAACAACACAATTCTGATCAATTATAATTGTCAGCATTAGTACAAAACAAGTCTCTTCTTTTTTTCTTTTTCTCTTCTAAGTTGATTTAGATTTTTAAAATTATTTTTATTAAAACTTTTTATTTTCAAAACATATGCATAGATAATTTTCAGTATTTACCCTTGCAAAACCTTGTGTTCCAAATTTTTCCCTCCTTCTCCCCCCACTCTCTCCCCAAGATGTCAAGTAATACAATATATATTAAACATGTGCAAATCTTCTATACATATTTCCACAATTACAATATTATACAAGAAAAATCAGATCAAAAAGGGAAAAAAATGAGAAAGAAAACAAAATGCAAGCAAAAACAACAAAAAAGTGAAAATACTATGTTGTGATCAGCACTCAGTGCCTACAGTCCTCTCTCTGCATGCAGATGGCTCTCTCCATCACAAGACCATTGGAATTAGCCCGGATCATCTCATTGTTGAGAAGAGCCACGTCCATCAGAATTGATCATCATATAATCTTGTTGCTGTGTACAGTGATCTCCTGGTTCTGCTCACTTCACTTAGCATCAGTTCATGTAGGTTTCTCCATGCCTCTCTGAAATCATCCTGCTGATAGTTTTTTATAGAACAATAATATTCCATAACATTCATATACCATAACTTATTCAGCCATTCTCCAACTGATGGCCATAACAAGTCTCTTCTTTCTGTTAATATTCATTGAATTAACAAGTTGGAGGGAAATATACTTTATAAGAATAATTTAGTTATTATTGGGAACTGCTTTTATGAAAAAACAAAATGTTATCAATAGATAAATATTAAAAGATTTATTTAAAGACACATTTAATGATTAATATTAGTAAAATTCCATCAAACTTAGAGGGCACTTTCCCTTCTGTTGTTTTTTGTGATTATTGTTGAGAACTTGATTTCATCAGGCTTAAGAAACAATTAAGAAATTCCTTCCACCAATATGGTGAATCATCTTCAATTTATATTATTAGACAGTGGCTTGGAGTTATGTGAGGAAAGCCTTGCCTAAGGTCACACAATTATTATGTGTCAGAACAGAACTTGAATCCAAGTTTTCCTGGTCCTAAAGCCAATATTCTGTCCAGTATATCATACTATCTAATGATTATGTCATAAAATGTTAATTATTATAGAATATTATTACCATTAATAATATATGATATTAGCATTAGCACTGTTTTGGAGATTAAGAAAAAAAAATCTGAATGTCTTTATAATTGACTCACTCCATCTCCTAGTTATATTTCTTCTCTATTTGATTAAATCCCACTATTCTTCCTAACTTCATCTTTTTGAGTACCAATGCCAACTGCTCACTAATTGTCAGGAACTGAGGTGGTAGACCAGCAAGGCAATGATTTTACTGTGGGAACTGATGAAAAAGCCACCATATTTGTTACATTTCTAACCTATTTAATGTCTGTTTTCTAATGCTCTCTGCTAGGCATTCATTACAAGTTCTCTGATGGTAAATTTTCTCTTCATTCCTTTTTTATATTTTATAAGATAATAGTAGGCAGCTAGTGAACTTGGAATCAGGAATACTCTTTCTAAATTAAAATCTGACCATAGACACTTATTACCCATGTGACTTGGGGAAATCACTTAGCTGTGTTTGTCTGAATTCCTCAATTGTAAAATGAATTGGAGAATGAAAGAACAAACTAATTTAATAAATGCCACAAAAATCCCAAATGAGATACAGGACCAAAACACTGAACAGAATCACAATAGTATTCATAGTCCTCTATCATACACCTTGATAATGTAACTTTACTTTGCACCACTGTTGCCTTTGCCTGCCATTGTTCTCCACTTGGCAAGGAGATGAAGTATTTGCTGAACAAAGTGGTTTCTGAGATTTTTCTGCTGCCTCATTGGAGTTCCTATTTTTTGTATCAATTAAACATCTAAAAATAATGGTGATTGAGCCAGTGTGTTTGCTTTTGTCAACTTCCTTAATTTTTTTTAAATGGCTTGTTTAAAATTATGAGGTTAGTACTACTGCGAATGCATGCAGGATTTTCTCTGTACTTTTCCTTTATTCTAATTTAGCATTGATCCTTTTTAAAAATTCTGTTCCAACTAATCAATAATCTTACTTCACAGAAACAACTAACTGCAATGACTTCCATATCAGTTTCCAGTTGTTTCCTGATTGTTATTATTCAGTATTTACTACATTCAGGACCGTCTGACTCTGATATAAGAAACTATCATGAAGTTTCTGAGTACAAGCTTTTGGTCTTTTTCATTTATTGATTGAAAGTCACATCTTGAGCATATTTGTCTCCATCCTATGTGGTGCCTACTTTTGCAGTAGGACGCCAATTTAACCGTGATATTGGCTAATTTTAGGGAGTCTAGTAAAATTTGTTATAAAATTCCTTTCCTTATCTTATGCCACAGTCCATATAGACTACAATTATCTCCATGGCGGTTTGTTTTTTAATATTCATCAAATGTACTCAAAGTGAGATGACCAAGTATCCATGTAATAGTCTCTTGTTGACTTTAGATGAAATCAACATCCCCAGTTACTAAGTTCTTCTGTCATCTAAGAAAAACCTGTGAGCTATCCATCCTTTTTGCTACAACTTTTTCTTAAGTATATCCAGTCCATCCAGGTTTAAAAGCTAGAGGTCATTAAAAACTCTTTACTTTCACCTCCCATATCTAATATCTCATTAAATCCTGTTGATCCTACCTTCTCAACATTTCTCCTCTTTGAACCTTTTTTTCTTTGGACATTGTAACCCTGTTGCAGACTGTCATTACTTCATATCTGTTTTAATGTAATGACCTGCTTTAAATCTCTCCCTATTCTAGTCCACCTTATGCTTTATCAGAATCTGCTTATCCAACTGATTTTCTCAAAGCATAAATCTTATTATGTTACCCTCCAATTCCATCCAAAAATTTCCACTGGTTTCCTGTTACCTCCAAGAGCAAATGTAAAATTATCTGTTTGGCCGCAAAATAAGTCCAAATCTTCCACATTGTATTCTCTTCCACATAGTCAACAATCCAGTGACACTATTCCTTGATGTTCCTTTCACAGCACATTCCATCTTCAGCCTCTATGCCTTTTCATTGGCTGTCCCCAATTCCTTGAATGTTTGCCCTTCTCATCTCTGTATGCTGGCTTCCCTAACTTCCTAAATGCTCAGTTTAAGTACTATTTTCTTTAAGAAAATAGCATCAGTTCTGGACATGGCTCTGCAACAAAGAATTGTCTCAAACAAGTTCCAATTGTTCACTGAAGAAAACCATATATACCCAGAGAGAGGGAAATGAAATATGGACCAAAATGTAACATTTTCATGATTTCTATTGACATTTGCTTGCATTGTGTTGCCTTTCTCTGATTCTTTTTTTTCTTGTAGATAGGATTTTTCTTGCACAACTTCTCAAGCATTTCAACATTATTAACATGTAGTGGACTTCCTGGCATCTAGGGGAGGGGAGGGGACTGGGGGTAAAATTTGTAATGGAAAGCTTTGTAAAGATCAATGCTGGGGAACTACCCATACATAAGTTATACAAATAAAAAGCTTTAATAAAAAAAAAAAAAGAAAATAGCATCAGTTCATGTAGGTCTCTCCAGGCCTCTCTGAAATCGTCCTGCTGGTCGTTTCTTACAGAGCAATAATATTCCATAACATTCATATACCATAATTTATTCAGCCACTCTCCAATTGATGGGCATCCATTCAGTTTCCAGTTTCCAGCCACTACAAAAAGAGCTGCCACAAACATTCTTTCACATGTGGGGCCCTTTCCTTCCTTTAAGATCTCTTTGGGATATAGGCCCAGTAGAAACACTGCTGGGTCAAAGGGTATGCACAGTTTGATAACTCCTTGAGCATAGCTCCAAATTGCTCTCCAGAATGGTTGGATCCGTTCACAGTTCCACCAACAATGTATTAGTGTCCCAGTTTTCTCACATCCCCTCCAACATTCACCATTATCTTTTCCTGTCATTTTAGCCAATCTGACAGGTGTGTAGTGGTACCTCAGAGTTGTCTTAATTTGAATTTCTCTGATCAATAGTGATTTGGAGCACTTTTTCATATGACTAAAAATGGTTTTAATTTCATCATCTGAAAATTGCCTGTTCATATCCTTTAACTATTTATAGATTGGAGAATTTACTATCTTTTCCTAACCCAGTCTACTCCAGAAAATCTCAGGCTGGTCCTAATTGGTAGAGTAATGAGATCTTGTCCTACATCCTGACTACATTGGGTGTTGAATAGAGTACTTTTTCTCTCTAGCTATAAGACTCCTCTCTATTTTCCTCATTATACTGCCTCCCTGGCTGGAAAGAGACAGTTAGGGAGGGCAGAGAATAAAGTGCTGGGCCTGAATTCAAGAAAAAATTAATTTCAATCTACCCTCAGATACTTCCTAGCAGTATGATTCTGACTAAATCATCTAATCTGTCTGCATCAGTTTCTTCAACTGTAAAATGGGGATAATAATAGCACCTAACTCCTATAACTATTGTGAGGATTAAATGAGATAATATTTTTAATGTTTTTAAGCGTAATCAAACTGAGACCTGTGGAGACCTTAACTTAAAAAGACCAAGGTCTCCCACTGTATCCAGGCCCATCTCCAGTCATCCTGATCTATATCAAGCCACTAGACCCAGATGGCTTTGGAGGGGAAAATGAGGCAAGTGACCTTTCACAGCCCACCCTCACTTAATTCCAGATCATCTGCATGTCATGACATCACCTCCCTGATGTCATGGTCCTCTTCCAGAATGAAAGACAAACAATAACAATAATAACCTCCTGAAACATAGTAGGTACCTAATAAATACTTGTTCCTTTCCCTTCTCCTGAGTTCTAGAGAGGTTTCTTAGGGAGATTATATAATGGAATAGATAGAATTCTGGTTTTGGAGTCAGAGTTTTCATTACATTATATTATACTTATTACTTGTATGATTATAAGCAAGTAATAACCTCTCTGGTTCTGTTTCTTCCTCCATTAAGTGAAGATATAGGATCTATATGAATTGAGATGACCTGAAATCTGCCCTTTTTCATTAAAATGCTTCCTTCATTCTTAAGAATTCCCTTAAGGAAAGCATAGTTGGTTTGATGAAAAGGTAGTCCATCAAACTGGCATGTTTTTTAACTGATATCAAGCATAGCCTTTGGAGCAAGTAGAGTAGGTGGCTGCCTCCATAACACACTGACATATCATCTCTCTTTACTCATGCCTGAAATTCCACATTGAAAAACTCATCCCTTTGTCTATTCTTAAAATTTAAATACTTCAAAATTACTGTGACAGATAAAGTAATTCTTTCAGAATGGGTATCTCTTCTCTAGCTATGAACAATGGCTCTGTGATTTGTTGGTCATCAGTAATTAAGACTGTATTTTTAAATGATGATAAGATTCTTTTTTTTTTTTTGCTTTGCGTATTTGTAAGGCATTAAGAACATTCTCATGGAAGTTCTGGCAATTAGTCTTTTAGACTTTACATCTAGATTAAAGAGACAATGCTTTCTTGACACTTAAGGGAAAAATTATTTAAATTGCATTTATGGATTAGAAATACCCAATATCTCCAACTGTGAAACTATTAAGAGCTATTGCTTATTTTCCTTTTCATTTTGATTGTTATCAAGACAGAATGTCTGAACTGAATGAGAATCAATCAATACACCCTTCACTCCCAATGGAAAACTGAAGATGCATAAGAGAAAGGTGATCATTTGTAAAACATGTTGGGAAGAAGTAAGAAAAGACAGAACTAAAAATATAAGTGAAAGGATGTCCTTAATGAGGGCCAACAATAACTATACATCTTCCTCTGACAGGAAGACAAGAAGAAAGGTTCAGTGACATTTTGAGGTGAAAAAGAGAGAAAGTGAAGAAAATCACAATGTGTGCCCTTCTTCTCAACAAAGTAGAAGGCAAGGGCATCTGCTGGAATTGAGTAGGAGAGGGCCTTAAAGTATAATGGCATCCATTGTCAAATAATCTCAGTCTTTCCTCTGTAAGCATGTTGCATCTAGATCTCATGCTAACCCAGACAGCTCATTTAAATTACTTTTGAAGTTCCCTTAGTTTTTTCTAGGACTTTTATAGCCTTAGCAAGTGACACAGGTGAAGAAACTGCCTCTTCAGAGACAAGCAAGAACCTCTTAAATTTCTTATCAGTTTGAGGTAGAATGGATAGGTAAGACTGAGTAGCAGCAGAAGCAGGAAGTATACCTCCTATTCCCAAGTCATTAACTGAACAAATGCCACAAAGGATCTCTCTTGGCTGCTATGACTACAGGTTCCTAGGAATCCTTGAACATTAATTCTTCAGTAGCCATTCTTCATCTTTCTTTTTTTTATTAAAGCTTTTTATTTGCAAATATGAATGGGTAATTTTTCAACATTGACCCTTGCAAATCTGTTACAATTTTTTCCATCCTTCCCCCCACTCCCTCCCCTATATGGCAGGAAGTCTAATCCATGTAAATTATGTTAAAGTACCTGACAAATTGAATATGTATATACATATTTATACAATTATCTTGCTGTACAAGAAAAATCAGATTTACAAGAAAAAAATCTAAGAAGGAAAACATAATGCAAGCAAACATCAATGGAGCATGAAAATGCTATGTTGTGGTCCACACAGATCCCACAGGCCTCTCCCTGGGTGTAGAGGGCTTTCTTCATCACTGAACAATTGGAACTGGTTTGAAACATCTCATTATTGAAGAGAACCATGGCCATCAGAATGTCATCATATAATCTTGTTGTTGCTGTGTATAATGATCTCCTGGTTCCGCTCATTTCACTTAGTATCAATTCATGCAAGTCTCTCCAGGCTCTCTGAAATCACCCTGCTGGTCATTTCTTACAAAACAATAATATTCCATGACATTCATATACCATAGTTTATTCAGCCATTTTCCAATTGATGGGCATCTATTCAGCTTCCAGTTTCTTGACACTACAAAAAGGGCTGCCACAAACATTTTTGCACATGTGGGTCCCTTTCCTTCCTTTATGATTTCTTTGGGATATAGGCCCAGTAGAAATACTGCTGGGTCAAAGGGGATGCACAATTTGATACCTTTTTGAGCATAGTTCCAAATTGCTCTCCAGAATGGCTGGATCCGTTCACAGTTCCACCAACAATGTATTAGTGTCCCAGTTTTCTCACATCCCCTCCAACATTCACCATTATCTTTTCCCGTCATTTTAGCCAATCTGACAGATGTGTAGTGGTACCTCAGAGTTGTCTTAATTTGCATTTCTCTGATCAATAGTGATTTGGAGCACCTTTACATATGACTAGAAATAGTTTTAATTTCATTATCTGAGAATTGTCTATTCATATCCTTTGACTATTTATCTATTGTAGAGTGGCTTGAATTCTTTTAAATATGAGTCAATTGTCTATATATTTTAAAAATAAGGCCTTTATCAGAGCCCTTAAATGTAAAGATGATTTCCCAATTTATTGCTTCCCTCCTCATCTTGTCTGCATTAGTTTTGTTTGTATAAAACCTTTTTAATTTAATATAACCAAAATTATCTATCTGGTGTTCAATTAAGAGTTCTAGTTCTTCTTTGGATGCTAAGTCCTTCCTTCTCCATAGGTCTGAGAGGTAAACTATCCTATGTTGCTCTACTTTGCTTATAATATCACTCTTTATCTCTAAATCATGAACCCATTTGGATCTTATCTTGGTATGTGGTGTTAGGTGTAGTTCAAGCCCTAATTTCTTCCATACTAATTTCCAATTTTCCCAGCAGTTTTTGTCAAATAGTGAGTTATTTTCCCAAAAGCTGGGGTCTTTGGGTTTATCAAACACTAGATTGCTATAGTCATTGCCTAGTTTGTCCTGTGATCCTATCCTATTCCACTGATCAACTACTCTGTTTCTTAATCAGTACCAAATGGTTTTGATAACCCCTGCTTTATAATATAGTTTTAAATTTGGTACAGCAAGGCCACCTTTATCAGCATTTTTTTTTCATTAATTCCCTTGAAATTCTTGACCTTTTGTTCTTCCAGATAAACTTCGCTACTATTTTTTTCTAGATCTGTAAAATAATTTCTTGGGAGTTTGATTGGTATGGCACTAAATAAGTAAATTAGTTTGGGTAGTATTGTCATTTTTATTATATTCACTCGGCCTACTCATAAGCACTTGATATTTTTCCAACTGATTAGGTCTGACTTTATTTGTGTAGAAAGTATTTTGTAGTTTAGTTCATATAGTTCCTGACTTTTTCTTGGCAGATAGATTCCCAAACATTTTATACTACCGACAGTTATTTTAAATGGAATTTCTTTTTCTATCTCTTGCTGCTGAACTTTGTTGGTAATATATAAAAATGCTGCTGATTTATGTGGATTTATTTTGTATCCTGCAACTTTGCTAAAGTTGTGAATTGTTTCTAGTAGTTTTTTAGTTGAGTCTCTAGGGTTCTCTAAGTATACCATCATGTCATCTGCAAAGAGTGATAATTTGGTTTCTTCATTACCTATTCTAATTCCTTTTATCTCTTTTTCTTCTCTTACTGCCAAAGCAACATTTCTAATACAATATTAAATAGTAATGGTGACAGTGGGCAGCCTTGTTTCACTCTTGATCTTATTGGGAATGGTTCTAGTTTGACCTCATTACATATGATGCTTGCTGATGGTTTTTAATAGATGCTACTGATCATTTTAACGAAAAGCCTATTTATTCCTATACTCTCCAGTGTTTTTAATAGGAATGGGTGTTGGATTTTTTCAACTGCTTTTTCTACATCTCTTGAGATAATCATGATTTTTGTTAGTTTGGTTATTAATATAATTGATTATGCTGATAGTTTTCCTAATATTAAACCAGCCCTGCATTCCTGGTATAAACCCTACTTGGTCATAGTGTGTTATCCTGGGGACAACTTTCTGTAATCTCATAGCTAATATTTTATTTAAGATTTTTGCATCAATGTTCATTAGAGAAATTGTTCTATAGTTTTCTTTCTCTGTTTTCACCCTACCTGGTTTAGCTATCAGCACCATATCTGTATTATGGAAGGAATTTGGTAGAACATTCTTCATCTTTCTTAAAGGCAAGGATTCTTAACCTTTTTTTGTATCATGGACCCCATTGACAGTTGGTGAAGCCTTATGGACCCTTTCTCAGAATAATGCATTTAAACATAAAATAAGATGCATAAGATTACAAAGTAAACCAATCACATTGAAATAGTCATCCAAAATTATATATATATATGCATATGTATACATATGCATATATATATATGTTTAGAGTCATCATGTTAAGAAGAAAAAAAAAACTATGCTCTATGAGATCCACTTCTAATTTTTGAGACTTCAGCACCATTCCTCAGAGGCTTTCTCACCTTGGTGGCTTGTTGTTCAGCCCTTGTAGTCTTACCCTGCAACATCCCTCTGTGCCTGCTGCCCTCTTCTTCCATGGATGTATCCCTGAGGCTTAGGCCAGCCATCCTCCATTCCTTTCCCAATTCTACTTCTGAATCTGGATGCTGCCATCATTTCCCTCTTGGCTCCCATAAAATGTGCTCTCTCCCCTAAAACTATTAGAATGTTAATTCCTCTAGTTGAGGGACTCTTGTCTTTTTTGCTTGTATTTGAATCCTCAGCACTTAGCATATTGTCTAGCACATAGTTTTGCTTAATTAATACTTATTGACATGATTAGGCATTACTCTTGCCCTAATACCTATCTTCATTTTGAGTATAATAGGAAGTAGATAGCCCTACAATTGCTTACACTCTTTTTGAATGTGCCTAATAACTTTCAAGAAGAAAGAAATAGATTTCATGTAAGTTAAATTGTCAGTAAGACTTGCTGAAACTTTGAGAGTGTTCAACGTTAACCGACCTAGGAATGGCAGGAAAGGAGTGCCAGAAGTTGACAGGGAAATGAGGAAACACTAAAGACTTAGTGATTTTGTTTGAGGACCAAGTGCCACTACCTTTAAGACCTCTAAAACTTTATCTTTACTCCATGTGCTTTGAGAAGCTGAAAAGGGGAGGAAGCTAGATGGGTCAGCGGATAGAGAACTGGCCCTGAAGTCAGGAGGACCTGAGTTCAAATCCAGTCTCAGACACTTAACACTTCTTAGCTGTGGGACCCTAGGCAAGTCATCTAAGTACAACTGTCTCAGCACAAAAATAAATATACTGAAAGGAAGAACAAAGCCTGGAGTTCTAAGAGGAGGAACTCTTGGACCATTTTTCTCAGACTGCCTCCAGAGTCCACTTACTGTGATTCATTTTGGGCTGGCCAAAAACATAAAGGAACAGAGATCTCCGCTAGCAACTAAAAAACATACAGGGAAAGTATTGACTCTCCTCAGACCCAGTTTACACTGCATTTGTTGTAATAAATCCAGAACTTTTCCAGAGTTTCTACCTCTGCTTCTGATGATTTATCCTAGAAGGATGTGAATCAAACATCCTATAGAAATTGTGTTGATTATATACCCTTTTCTGCTCGCTGAAGGACAGTCATGAGGAATACAACAAACTGTGCATGTCCTAGAAATCCTACGATGTGTAAAACACTGTGCTAAGGACTGGGGAGACAAGGACAAAATAAAACTATAAAACCTGTCCCTGCCTCCAAACCTGCCTCCAGAGATTGCATTCTGCTTGAGGGTGTAAGGTGTGGTTTGAAGATACAATATTTAAATGGGAAAAAAAAAAAGTACTAGACCATTTGAGAAATGAGAGAACAATACCAATTTAGGATAGGAGGAGAGGCTTCTGGTAAGAAATAGTATATTCATATATAATGGTAGTTATCTAGGAAGAGATGGGGAAGGGAAAAAAAGAGAAAAAAAGAAATTTACATAATAACTTTATTATATATTTAAATGGAATAGCGAGTTGCACATAATAGATTTGCAGTTTCATGTGTAATCATTTTAATTATGATATGTTATAAATTACTTATTTTATTCTGTAAAGTATACATTTTAAAAAGTTTTTAAAAAGGGATAGTACTTTAGCTAATCTTTGAAGGAAATCCAGGAGTCTAAGGAGAGGGAAGAAGAGAATACATTTGCACCAAGCTACCTGATATCATTTTTTTTTTTGCTATGAATTTGATGTAATATAAGATTTGCTTAGCCTTAGTGTTCTCTGCTTTTGTAGTCTCATTTAATTGTATCATTTCGTAAAAAAAGAAAAGAGAAAAAGACACAGTCAAAGCCCTTTAAAGAGATAGCTGATTAAGAAGACAGTTGGGGGTGAAGAAAAAAGGGACAAGAAAGCCTCTAGAAGAACCATTTTTCTCCCATTACATGAAATGAATGTTTGAACACTTTCACACAAGACTACTTGTAATCATTCAAGTCATTTTGTTGAGATAATTTTCAGCCTAATTGCTCTCAAGTTTTAATCACATCGTATAGTACTACCATTATGCATCACAAATATATTGTGAAATTTTTTTCCTATTTCTCCAAATGATTGGGGTTGGGGGAATGATTTGGTTATGTCTTGGGAGATTTAATGACTTGATATAGGTGTATAGATATACATAGATACATAGATACATATATTTGAATGTACACACACACACACACACACACACACACTCATACTCTTAGTAAATTGCTAGTTGGCACATGTCCTTGAAGCAAAATTATGTCTCACTAAGGAATAAAGTGCAAGGAATGATTTGTTAGCTATTTACATAAGCAAGAGAGGTAGGAAAATTGGTACATTTTTTTTCATAATTCAAATCAAAGAAGCAGTGAAATTTGATTATTGAGTGAAAAGTAGTTTGGATGGTTAATTTCCCAGGTGATTGCTCTAATTTCCTCCTAAGCTTTGACACCACTGGTTGGACTGTTATTTTACTTGAATTAGAGGCTTTTGAGGTAAACAACCTCTGTGTTTGTGTTGACACTACCTTGGAGTCAAGCAGAGTTGAATAGATTTCATGTAAATTAGGTTGTCACTTCATCAAGACTAAGGGAAGTCACTTCTTTGCCTGTGCCCTGTGCAGTGAGATTTGCCCACCATTCTACATGGCATCAAGGTTATCAGCAAATCTTTTGGAGTCAGGACATTTGTAGAACCTAATGTTAGGGAAAAGGAAAAACACTACCAGGCAGTTTGGTCCTTCCTTTTCCACAAAAAAAAAAAAAAAAAAAAGCAAACAATAGGAGTACAAAATTGAAAAAAAGAAAACAAAGTTAGTTTTTGGTATCTCTATCCTCCTTGTCCCCTTCCTTGTTCTCCCTTACAGATATAAAGCTGGAAAGGACCTTAACTTTTTCATTTTTATAGATAAGGAAATCAAGGCAGTATCACACAGCTAGTGTTTGAAGCAAAAGCCAGTTGTGATGGTATACACTTATAGGTATGTATGCCTTGCTACTAGAAAAGCAGAGAGTGGTGGATTGCTTGAGCTCAGGAGTTTTGAAGTATAAAAGGGCTAATACCAATTGGGTGTCTGCACTAAGATCAACACAGATATAGTGAAGGGGGCTCCAGACCAAGTCAAGAGCAGAGCAGAAGTGTCAATAATCAGGGAAGTGGACTAGCGAGTGGCCACAGCACTTTCAGTCTGGGTGTATGTATACATAACATAGATACGAAGATACATATATTTGAATGTACACACATACATACACACACACACACACACACGCGCACACACACACACACACACACACACTCACTCTTGGTAACTTGCTAGTTGCCACATGTCCTTGAAGAGCTTCAGTCTCCAAAAGAAAACTGAAGCAGGATGTGAACTACATATTCCTGACTTCAAGTTAAATACCCTAGCCACTCTACCCTACTACTTCCCTTTTATGTGTATGTTCTCAGATCTTTTATTCATACAGAAGCAGAATGCATCCACAGAATGTCATCACTGGAAGGGACCTCAAGAATATATAGTCTAGGACTCTTAAGTATCATGGACCCCTTTGCCATTCTGAGAAAGCCTATAGATCCCTTCTCAAAAGAATGTAGGATTGCTAAGGAAAGCAAATTATGTTGAAATATAGATGCTATTTTTTTCTTATCCATTGATATCATCTGTTGACCCCAGGTTAAAAACCCCTGATAAAGTCCAACTTGTTCATATTACAGATAGGAAAAGTGAGATCTACAGAGGGTGAATGACCAACTTAGGACAAGAACTGTCATACACTTAGCTCTCCTAGAAGGATTTATATTGTATATAGATCAATATGGGCTGCTAAGTGATGCAGTGAATAGAGTTCCAGGATTGTAGTCAAGAAGATTCCTTTCTGGGGCAGCTAGGTGGTACAGTGGATAGAGCACCAGCCTGAAGTCAGGAGGACCTGAGTTCAAATTTGATCTCAGACACTTAACATTCCCTAGCTGTGTGACCCTGGGCAAGTCACTTAACCTCAATTGCCTCAGGGAAAAAAAAGGATTCCTTTCCCTGAGTTCAAATCTGGCCTCAGACACTTCCTAATTGTGTGACCCTGACAAAGTCATTTAATCCTATTTGCCTCAGTTTCCTGTAAAATGAGCTGGAGAGAAGGGAGTGGCAACCCAATGCATTATCTCTATCAAGAAAATTCTAACTGGCATCATGGGGAGTCAGACTGAACAGCAAACTTATTAAGATTAACAGGTTATTTGTTTAAACAATGTTTTAAGATTTACAAAGCTTTTTACATAGATTATCTGATTTAACCACTCATGACAACCTGATTAAGTGGGATGGCATTATATCTATTCTAGAAATAAGGAAATTGAGGAAAAAGCCAAGACTTTTTCCTTTTAATCACACTGACAGTAAATGTAAGGGGTTGGATTCAAATCCAAGTTTTCCTGACTTTCTGGGTAGCATTCTATCCATCAGGTCATACTGCTTACATCATTTTAAAGGGAGGAAGTTCTGACTGGTAGGAGTTATAGACACTGATGAATAGAAAAGGTAAAGAAAGGAGGAAGGAAGGAGCAGAATTATGACTTCTGCATATTGCAAAATGTCAGTTATTTTTTGTTATTGTTTTTGAATCCCTAGCAAACAACACAAGGCCTTACAGTGTGTGTGTGTGTGTGTGTGTGTGTGTGTGTGTGTGTGTGT
>JAJPUD010004037.1:166644-181652 GCA_023553655.1 Myrmecobius fasciatus
TGTGTGTGTGTGTGTGTGTGTTTGGGGGTCTGGATCTGTGATTTCATTACTCTGGGGAATTTCTAGTGGAAACTCCCTTTACCAGTGGAGAGGCAAATGTCAAATGTAAATTAGCAACTCCTTTGTAACTTGTAACTTGTAACCTGTAAACTTTGTAAAACTCTTAGAATTTTGCCTGAGGACTGGGAGACTAACAGACCTGTTCAAAGTCACACAGTTAAAATGTGACAAAGGCAGGACCTGAACCCAGCTTTTCTTTTCTCCAAGATCATCCTTCTCTCTCATACTTTTTCACGGGAACATACCAAATATATAATAAATGTTTGTTAAGTTAACATAATTGAACTTAGAGTCACTTCCACATTCGTCATGTGGTATTGCAATAGACTTTTAGTGAAGAATTCAGTCGATTTTCAGTCATGTCTGACTCTTCATGACCTCATAGATTTTTCTAGTAATGATACTAGAAGGGTTTGACAATTTTTTTCTCCAGCTTACTTTATAGATGAAGAAACTGAGGTAAACGGGGTAAAGTGAATTTCCCAGGATGACACAGTAAGTGTCTGAGGTTAGATTTGAACTTATGAAGATGAGTCTTCCTGATTCTAAGTCTAGCATTCTATTCACTGTGCCACTTAGCTGCCCCAGTAAAGAATTACCTTCTGCTATTTATATTGTGTTTTCTCCAATATTGCCAAAATACTTCTCTTCTTGAAAATGCGAGCTTTGGTTTGGGTAATAATTCAGTCTCTGGATTCTTCAAATACTACCTCTTTAATTAAGTTGCATATACATTGTTTTGTTCCTAGTAAAATGTTAGCTCTTTGAGAGCATGCACAAGAAGGGATATATAAATTGACACATACACTTTATTGACATAAAGCCAAGTAAGCAGAACCAAGAAAACAATATACCCAATAATCCCCCAAACAATATACCTAAAAATCCTTCAATTGTACCTTTCTGGATTAGTACCACACATAGCCCTGGGACTGTACTGTTCTGACTGATGGGTACTAACTGTATCTAAACACCCCATAACTCATTCTAGCTGTCACCTTGCCATGCAGTAATAATATTAATAGCATCATTGTTTCTGGAGAGGGCATATCATTGGACTGCCCCAGGGCTCCCACTCACCACCCCTTTATCTTTTCAAATGAAAATGTCTTCCTTTCTCACCACTCCACTATTTGTTTTATTTTGCTCTCTTTAGATGTAAGCTCCTTATTGGCAGGGATTGTTTATCTTGCATTTATATCTCCACTGCTTAGCATAATGCCTGGTAAATAGAAGGTCTTAATAAATGATTTTTCAGTCTTTCACAGGAGTTCCACTTTCATCTTTAGAGAGTAAAAAGAGTTAAATTTTAAGGAAGACACTACTGAAAAAGAAAAAGGTTTGAGAGGAAGAACTTGAGAAAGAGGAAAAAACAGGTAAGGTTAATTAATAAGATGAGTCAAGAGGTTAAATGAGAGAAGAGAAAGGAAATTGGTCATGACAATAAGATTGTTAAAAAAAAAAAAAGTGGCTACCAAAAAATATTTATGAACAGATTAGAGTTTGCAGTGTAGTTTACATACTTCTGTCTATGACCCTCACCATAATCCTGTGAAGTAGATATATTTAGTTATTATAAAATTCTTAGAGATGGGAAAACTAAAACTCTGAGAGGTCAAATAACTTTCCTATGGTTGCTTACTTTTTCTTCTTGACTCCATGTTCAGAACTGTTTCCACTCTACTGTGCTATCTCTACTACACACATCCTCCTTCTGATGGTGAACATGTTCTAATTAAAATGTTATATTCCCAGGATATATTCTTGTTTTGAAGGGAAGATAGGTAGATAAAACACAGAGCTTGGAGTTGAAGATCTGGATTCAATTTCCTCTTCTATTATTTATTTACTGTACAACTTTAATCAGGTCACTCGGCATCTCTGAGTCTCAGCTTCTTCATGTAAAAAATTGGAATAAGAATAAACACAGTTCATACCTCAAGGGATTGTGGGTGTGATGGGGGTCAGACATATACACAGATGCCATCATCTTGCTGTAATGTTATCTCAACATGGAAGACAACAGGCAGCTGTCTGTAGAGAATCCTAATGATGCTTAAGGGACATGCCTTGGAAAGACTAGAGCACATGTGGATATTCTGTAATAAGTTCTAGTAGGCTAAAACATAATTGGGAAAAGGGTCTTTCTTTTGACTATTTAAGGAGAACTGTTAGCATTTCCAAAAGTGGTCAACATTTTCCAAAAGTTCTGGGTCAGCTTTGGTTATCCCCAGGTCTTCAGCTGTGCTCCAATATTATAATGGTGTCTAATGAGGGACTATGATGTAAGAGGGAGATCCATGAGCTCTTCTTATCTGATTAAGGAGACCATATATATTCCCCACACATAGAGAAAACAAGCCTGGAGCTTGAACTTTTCATTCTTTTCTATCCTAGTTCCATCCTAAATGATGATTCCCCACCAACTTGAATGGGGGAATTAGCCACAGCAGTCTGGACTGAGTGTTGTCAATTGCCCAGCACTGATGTCTCAAGGAACAATTACTTATATATTCCAGTTCATAAGAATGAGTCATCCAACAGTTCTACCACATCTCCATGTCAATATGATGTAACCAATTCTGTGTATGAGTTTTGAGCCTATTCCCCAGAGAATGATGTGAAATAAAGGACATTATGCCCTCAATATATTGTAGGCAGTATGTTTATGTTTGTTTTTTTTCTATATCTTTGCTTTTATCTTTTTAAATTCAATTTTATTTTATTCTTGCCCATACCTATTGAGAAAGAAAGAAAAACAAATCCCATTACAAATGTGTGTGTGTGTGTGTGTGTGTGTATTCAACAAAACAAATTCAGGCAAAACCATCTTCTTGCTATGGCTTTAAAGTATATATCCCTTGGTAAAAGTGTTGTTGTTCATCTGTGTTCAACTCTCCATGATCCTATTTGGTGTTTTCTTGATAAAGATATTGGAATAGATTTACATTTCCTTCTCCAGTTCATTTTATATATGAGGAATGGAGGCACACAAGAGACTACTTCCCCTCTTTTTTTACAAATGAGGAAACTGAGGCAAATAGGATTAAGTGATTTGCCCAAGATTACACAGCTAATAAATGTATGAGACTAGATTTGAACTTACAAAAATGATTCCTGATTCCAGGCTCTGCACTTTAGCCATTCCTTGTAAAAACTAATCTATGTCAAGTGGTTAATTGAAAGTGGGACTTTATCACTAGTCCCCTCACAATGAGGGGAGTGTGGCTAGTGGAGACTGAAGTCAGTGTGAGAGAAAAGCAACATCTTGCAAATTTCTGATGGTACATACTCTCAAACCCCGCTGCATACATCCTATGTGACAGGCATTGTGCTAAGCACTGGAGATGTAAGTGAAAAAAAGAGAGATGGTCCATGCCAAAAAAGGAGCTTAATATCTAAATAGGAGCAGAGAATGAGATCCAGATCATACAGGTACATGAGAAAAATGTTTTGTACACTTCAAAGTTCTACATCAATATAAACTCTTACTTTTACTTCTCAAACTAACTGATAATTAAAACATTTTAGTTTCTCTTGGGATAGAAAAAAAACTCATCACTACTCCAAGAGATAAAGTATTTCTTTCAAACATAACTCCTGTTTTATCCTTAAGAAAAGCATATAGTTAAATTGGGTCTTTTTCAACAAAAATTAAAAGATTCAATAGTGATCAAATATTCCTTCAAAATTGCCTGGGATCTCTTTTCCCTAATTAAGGGAAGACATCTGAGTCAGCAAGATTAGCAAGATTTTCATCTGGAAAAATGGACACCTATCAAAAGGAATAAATAACTCTCCAGAGTTTTAATTTGATAATGCATTACTAGTTATTTCTTTGGAGGAAATCCAGTTCAGAAAAGTAACTTCTATGCTCAAGTCCTTGTTTGATTCTTAGCTGCAGGTTTTTTGACATATTCATCCTCAGAGCCAGATCAGGAATTTTGATATGCTACTTTACAAGATCTCTTATCCTTGGATGTTTTTAATCGCTTCTACAACTCAAGGGTTACAGTTTCTGTTGACTTATCTACATAGCATATGCAAAGTTACAATTCTATGGGGAATATTTGTTTTCATATTGGGAGCTCACTGGTAGGGTGACCTGAAAAAAGAAACATTACAGCTAAGAATGACTATGCAAGGGTGAGAAGTCCAAGCAGGGGAAAGCAGAGCTCAGCACTCCATTAATGCATTTCATTTTGAGACTTGTAGCTCTAGTTAAACCAGAAGTATTTTTTCTTTTTGGTCTCTTCTTATTTCATTGTTATTTGTTCACTGATGCAAAATATAATATAGGATAGCATTAATTCATGCCAATAATAGATTTGTCTGCATAATACATAAAGAAATTATAAAACAAAAAAGAATAAATCTTGATTCAAAAACTTTTGGCAGTTTCTTTACATAATCCAACATCTGAATGAAAACTGAAAAATTCAGCTGCTCTCAAGGCCCTGGATATTTGATGTCACATGAATTTAATGTTTTGGTTTTCATCTAGATGCTAAACTTGGGATACACATAATTATGCTAGACAGCTAAGCAGTCAGTGAATAGAACCTTGTGCCTAGAGTCAGCTTCAGATCCTTTCTTATTATGAACAAGTTAGTTAACTTCTGCTGTCTCAGTTTCCTCATCTTTAAAATTTTGTTGTACATTTGTTTTTCAGTCATGTCAAACCTTTCATGAAAGGAGAGAGAGAGAGAGAGAGGAAGGAAGGAAGGAGGGAGGGAGGAAGGGAAAGAGGGAAGGAATGAGGGAGGAAGGAAGGAAAAGAAAAATATACTTCAGGCTGTATTCAGGCTATACTGCTTCTCTGAAAGTAGAAAGCATTTTTCATTAATCTTTTGGAATTGTCTTAGATCATTGCTGAAAATAGCCCAACCATTCACAATTCATCATACAATACTGCTATAACTATGTACAATGTTCTCCTAGTTCTGTTCACTTTAATTTATATCAGTTCTTAGAGATCATCATTAATCACAAAATAGATAATTTTGACTATATCAAGTTAAAAAGTTTTTGTGCAAACAAAATGAATGCAGATGAGATTAGAAGGGAAACAATAAATTGGGAAAACATTTTTTACATTAAAAGGTTCTGATAAAGGCCTCATTTCTAAAATATATAGAGAATTGACTCAAATGTATATGAATTCAAGCCATTCTCCAATTGATAAATGGTCAAAAGATAAGAACAATTTTCAGATGAAGAAATTGAAACTATTTCTAGTCACATGAAAAGGTGCTACAAATCACTATTGATCAGAGAAATGCAAATTAAGGCAATTCTGAGATACCACTACACACCTGTCAGATTGGCTAAGATGACAGGAAAAGATAATGACAAATGTTGAAGAGGATGTGGGAAAACTGGGACACTGATACATTGTTGGTGGTGCTGTGAACAAATCCAACCATTCTGGAGAGCAATCTGGAACTATGCTCAAAGAGTTATCAAACTGTGCATACCCTTTGACCCAGCAGTGTTTATACTGGGCCTATATCCCAAACAGCTCTTAAAGGAGGGAAAAGGGCCCACATGTGCAAGAATGTTTGCGGCAGCCCTTTTTGTAGTGGCTAGAAACTGGAAACTGAATGGATGCCCATCAATTGGAGAGTGGCTGAACAAATTATGGTATATGAATGTTATGGAATATTATTGTTCTGTAAGAAACGACTAGCAGGATGATTTCAGAGAGGCCTGGAGAGACTTGCATGAACTGATGCTGAGTGAAAGCAGCAGAACCAGGAGATTATTATACACAGCAACAAGAAGACTATAGGATGATCGATTCTGATGGACATGGTTCTCTTCAACAAAATGTGATTCAAAGCAATTCCTATTGTTCAGCAATGAAGAAAGTCATATACATCCAAAGAGAGGCCTGTGGGAACTGAGTATGGACCACAACACAGCATTTTAACACTTTCTGTGAATATTTGCTTGCATTTTGTTTTCCTTCTTAGGTTGTTTTTTTTTTCTCTTTCTAGATCTGATTTTTCTTATGCAGTAAATAACTGTGTAGATATGTATACATATATTGGATTTGTCATATAATTTAATATATTTAACATGTATTAGACTACCTGCCATCTAGGGGTGGGGGTGGGGGGAAGGAGGGGAAAAATTTGGAACAAAAAAATTTTTGCAAAGGTCAATGTAGAAAAATCACTCATATGTTCTATAAATAAAAAGCTTTAATAAAAAAATTTATATAAATTATTTTATGTATTCTTAGGTTTTCCTCAAATCATACTCTTTGTCATTTCTTGTAGTATAATAATATTCCATTATGATCACATACCACAACTTATTCAGCATTTCTCCAGTTGATAGACATCCCTTCAATTTCTAATTCTTAGCTACTAAAAAAAAAGAGCTGCTATAAATATATTTTTATATATGGATCCTTCCTCCCCCACCTCCCTTTTTAAAAAAATATCTCTTTGGGATATAGACCTAGCAGAGGTATTCCTGGATCAAAGGATATGCACAGGTTCATAGACTTTTGGGCATAGTTCCAATTAGAATCTAGAAGGTTAGATCAGTTCACAAATCTACCAACAATGAATTAGTGTCCTATACCCCCTTCAACATTTATCATTTTCCTTTTTTTTTTTTTTTTTTTTTTTGGTTTGGTCATATTAGCCTATCTGATAGATGTGAGGTTTTAATTTGCATTTCTCTAATCAATATTAATTTGGAGCATTTTTTAATGTGACTATAGATAGCTTTGATTTCTCTGTCTAAAAACTGTCCTATTCTTAACTGTTTAAAATGATATATCTATAAAACACTTAGCATAGTGCATGACACATAGTAGATATTTAATAAAATGCTTCTTTTCCTTCCCATTCTCTTGTGAATACACATGAAATATATTTTATTTATATTTTATAAAGAATAATTTGAGTGACCTAATTGTAGTAAATGTCAAAATAATAGCAAGAGACATATTAGGAAGTATTTGTGCAAAGAATGTACACTCACAATGAAGCTGACTTTGGCTTATATAGTATCCTAAAAAATATATCTTTAAGCAAAGAGTTCTGCTCTATTAAGTAAAGATTCACAGATTGAAAAAAAAAAGTGTGATGATTGGCCATTTATGTGGGATAAAACCTGTAATAAAACTTTATTCTTAGTTTTGTTGTTGAATGGTTTCAAGTTATGAAGAAAGGATAAGAGTCTTGACCCTTTAAAAATAGGATTGTATTATTCACCAAGACAAAGTAACTTGTGTGAGTGAATTAGGGGTAATGGGAGGAAAGAATAGTGTATTGGCTTAGGCCATATAAGGAGAATGTACAGATTGTGCAGCAAAGATGTTTGGAAAAGGTAAATCGAATTCTGTTCTAAACAGTAAGTAAATTTAAGCTAAGAAATTAGATCAGTCATCTTAAAAAAGGCCTAAACTGCCCATTAGGTGGAAGAAAGATAATCCAATATTTACAGAAGTTCAAACAGTTAAGTTAGTGACAAGGTACATCACTGTAATTAGTCGTAATTTTTAAAAAACATTGTGATTCTTTGTAATTGTTAAGTACGATTAATGAATTTTTGTTACCTCAGTAAACAAATATACTTATGTGCTTACTACACATATATAATACACATATCTATAATATATATATATTTTGAGATACTTGTCTTTAGTTATTTGAAAAATTGGTTGGTGGTTGTCCTTCATTTTCAAAGAGGACTAACATGACACCACTATGTTAGAGTGGAATTACAGTGTGTCTGACTGTGACTGATCAGACTGATACAAGCTTGAAATGCTCTGTCATAAGTTGGACACAAATAATATTTATGAACATTTCGGGGAGCTTCTCTAATTTTCACATCTCATGCTTTGGGCTATCATGTGGAAAGTATGACATTCTTTTGGCCTTAGAAGGCAGAACTACTATATGTAGAAACTGCAAAAAAATAAATGGAGTTAGAATAAAGAAAAAATTCCTAAAATTTCAAGTTATTCAAATGTAGAACACATCATACTATTGGTTAGTCCCTTCAAATCCCTAGATATTTTTTCAGACACATTGTTGTCAAACCTCCCTCATGTTGTATATGTTAATTCATTTTTTTAAAGACTTTACATTGGTTCCTATTGAATTTCATTTTATTAGATTCATCCCAGCATTCTAAACTGCCAAAATCTTTTTGGATTCTGACACTATCATCTTGTATGTTAGCTACTCTACTCAGTTTTGTATCATATTCAAATTTGATAAGCATGTCAACTATGCTTTTGTCCAAGTCATTGATAAAAATGTTAAACTGATAAATTATCCAGGACCAAACACAGATCATGGGGAAACACCATTAGATGCTTCCAACCACCCTGACATTGAAAGATTAATGTCTATTCCTTGAGACTGGTCATTAAATTAATTCTCAATCCATTTTATTATTTTTGTTGTTGTCAGTTTTAATATTAGAATTATTTTTCTTTTATTAAGTAACCACATTATTTTTCTGAATTTTATTATTTATAATACTTTTTAAACACCTTTGATTAGACCTGACTACATTATAATTCCAGCAAATCTAAACCTTTCCTTTGAAAAGCCAGAACAAGGACAAGTGATTTAGGGGAGCCTGATTCTTTTTTTTTCCACTTTAGCTTGCTTAGCTTCAATATTTTTTTTTCCTGCTTTTCAGACCATTCTTATTTTATTGCTTTTAACAAGGATATTGCTCACCTCTATATCCTTTTCAATTCTAGAATTTTTTCTATACTTTATCCCTTTTTGATTTGTGTTGGTACAAAAGATCAATGATCACTTTTATAGGTCAGTCCTAAAATTTGCTTCTGACTATCAGTTTATTTCTGGACCACTGGAGTTAAGCTGTCCTGCAAGTGCACATTATTAACACCACAAACCAATTTCACCCTATTCATCATTTGCTGCAGTCCTACAGAGGAGTTAAAAGATCATTTCTATTGTCTCCTATTTGCTAAGTTTCTTAAAATATTTTTATTCTGACTTTAACAAACACCACATAAAATGATCATTTCCATACAAACAATAGAACAGAAAATGAAGATTGAAGATGATATTTTATTTTCTTTTGAAGAATATAAAAAATATAACAAAGCTGTCCTGCCTAACTTTCTTTCTGTTCTCTTTGGAGAATTGAAAAAAATACTTTTATTACCTTTTCTTTTTTTTTTCTTTTGGCAGCCCTATCCTTAAACCTTCTTTCTTTCTCCTCCCACTCCCATTTCTTCAATGTAAAGAAAAACAAAACAAAGAAAAATAAAAACAAAATTCTTATCACAAATATGAATCATCAAGTAAAATAAATTCCCACATTGGAGATGTCTGAAAATCTATGTCATATTTTGCAACTTGGGTCCATCACTTTTTTTCAGGAGATGAACAGCATAATTCATCATCAGACCTCTGTAACAAAGGCTTGATATTGCAGTGATCAGAGTTCCTAAGTCTTTCAAAGGTGTTTGATTGTTATATAATTTGTTCTCAGTTCTGCTCAATTCACTCTGCATCAGTTCATACAAGTCTTTCACATGTTTCTCTGAAACTAGTCTTTTCATCATTTCTTATAACAAATACCATAATGTGGATTCCCCATATATATACATCCTTAGTGTCCAGTTCCCTGCTATAATAAAAGAGCTTACTATAAATATATTTTTGAACTATTGGCCCCTTTCCTCTTTCTTTAACATCTATGGGACATAGGTGTCACTCAGTCAGTGACTGCACTTCATTGTCTATCTTTTCCATAGGAATTGCAAAAATATTTGGGCTTGGACTTAAAAATGGGGTGGAATTAGGGGGGGAATGAGAAATAGGGTTAGCAGCATGTTCAGACAGACAAAGAGTCAAGGCTTGTTCTGCTTGTCTGTTAGTAGTTAATGTATTTAGTCTACCCTGTTAGAGCTAAAGGTTTTATGTTATATTTTGCTCTTTATTTTTATGTCTGACTATTTCTTTTTGTTGAAAGTTATTAAGTTTATTTTTTTTTAAAATAACATATAATGAGTAGTAATTTCTGTAGCCTGGTGAGAACAAGAAACCAAATGGTGTAGGATTAAGAAGTGAGTGGGTGATAAAGAGATGGAAATAACTATTATAGATGCCTCTTTTGGAGATTTTTAACAATGAAAGGAAGAAGTGGTGTGGGATGATAGTTTGAGAGAACAAAGTGAAAGCTTTTTAAGGATAGTGGAGATCTGAACATGTTTGTAGGCAGTGGGGGAAAAAAGCTAGTAAATGTAGGAAGAGATTGAAGGAAAGGGAGAGATGGATGAGAATAATTAGTAAGGTGAGATCTCAGCGGAAATTGGAAGGAACAGAATTTGAGTCAGGTAGGTGGAACAGTGTGTAGACTATTTGACCTGGAATCAGGAAAATCTGAATTCAAAGCCAGGGTTATGTGATCTGGGATAAAGAATTCAACCTCTGACTTCATCAGTTCCCCCATCTGTAAAATGGGGATAATAGCACCTATCTCAAAGGATTCTCAACTGGATCAAAGGAAATGACATGTTTAAAATGCTTTATCAATCTTATTATAATGCTCACTGCTCTTATTATCAGGGTAGAGGTCGAGGTTTGGCCTTAGCAATAAGGCCCCTTCATCTTTTATATTAAAGAGAAGATTTAGATGAGTTTTTGGAAGTAGAATTGGAAACTGAAAATATTTTTCTCAATAAAATTGAGAGGGAATGAGGATTTTGAATGTTGAGAATTTAAGGAGAGAAAATATTTAGAATAGCTTTTGTAGAAAATGTAAAAAAAAAAAGGAATAAATCAGGAAAAAATTAAAGGCTATACAGCAGTAGATCTGTTCCACCTAGTTGCCTCAAATCCCATTCCTTCCAATTTCCTCTGAGATCTCATCTTACTAATTATTCCCATTCATTTTCCCAATGCCTACAAACATGTTCAGATCCCCTTTATCCTTAAAAAGCTTTCATTTTGTTCTCTCAGCCGAGATTAGATAACATGAATTTGTAGGAGACCCAAGAACACAGTTGGTATGGCAGCTTGGGAAATAAGGGTGGAGATGACTGATAACAGTAACTTAGCTATATTGGCAAGACATGGAGAACAAGGGATCAGGGATTTAAGGATAGGGGGTGGTACATATTGAACTTGTTAAGGAGAAGTTCAAGATATTTGAAAAAATGAGGCCCAAAGCAGGGTAATGGATGTGAAAGAACAGGGAGGGACTGAGGGACAGAATATCATCACAAACAGTTTTAAAAGAAGTGAGGCAGAAGAAAAGATGGAAGAATTGTATATTATTATGCTAGATGGGAATTTGTACCCAAGATCATGAAAGATGCACAATTATGTGTGTATCTCTAAAGTCATTGACTGATGATGGAAAGGAAGAAGCAGCTTGCAGTGCTAGAAAAGTTGGCAGGGAATAAGTAATTTTCTAGGAGGATCTAGGTCCCTGAAACTGCAAAAGATTCTAAGAGGAAGAGAACATGAACTAAGGGGCATGGGACTGAACTATGTAAAGACAAAAGTAGTAGAAGAGGTTACAGGAAAGATGGGACTCTTACCTCAGGCAATGAAAACTCTGTGTCACAGGGACTGGGGGATCAGAAGGTGCGAAGTCCTGGTAAGGAATAGGAGGAGCAATAGCAATTGTAGCTATTGCAATTAGACATGTCATTTGGTGAATCCCAAAATTCCAAAAAGTATATGAAAGACAGTTATATCATTCCTCTGTCCTCCTCCCCCATAAGCCCTGATGTTAAAGTTTTTCCCATCTTATATCAATGTAATCAGAACCACTAGTATATTTTAAATAGTCTCATAGCTTTTAAAGGGGAGGAGGAGGGAATAAGCATTTATATAGCACCTACTATGTTCCAGAGTGTGCACAAATTTTATCTCATTTGATCCTCACAACAACCTTGTTAGGTAGGTGCTGATGTTGTCCTCATTTTATAGATGAAGAAATGGACTGAAGAAATTTAGATAGACGACTTGCCTAGAAGCACAGGTAGAATCTAAGATTTGAGCCTAGTCCTTCCTGACTTCAGACATAGTGTTCTATCTATTGTGCTACCTAGTTGTCTTAGAGAATTTCCAGGAGCAAGCATCATAGCTGAAATCTGTTAAATCAGTGAGAGAAGATCAAAACTATCCCTTCTGAAGAACAGGGTTGGGATAAGAAAAAAAGGAGTGCTGTTTTCAGAAATGTTAATATATCATTTTATCAAAAACAAATGTTTGATATTGAACTTAGACACTAAGGGACACTGCCAAAAAGAAAAAAAAGTGAAAGAAAACCTCATCTTGGATTTGTAAGCTTCAGTTTCACCACTGACCCACTTGGCAGCAAAGTTCAATTAAATCACAGAGAACAGGCTACAGCAGCCTTCCTAAAGGTGGTCCTCCTTATCAGTCCCTGCGATTGTAACAATCAGAAGAGAAAAACCTGGCTTTATGTCTTGAAAGGGTTCTCCCCATCTTCTTAAGTTTCTGAAGGAGACCCACCTTAGCTCAGAATTTATATGCAATCTTCAAACTCTAGAATCTGCTGTGCTGTGTTCATGTTTTGACAGAGATCTTAAGGAATTAAATCACCACCCCTGGCATCACTCACAGGCACTGTAGGAATAAGTTGCCATGGAAAGTTTATGCTGCAGTATCAATAGAAAATGTATTTTATGGGTCTAGCACATAGGGTAGAGGCAAGCTCTCAGCTGAGGCTCCAAGTCTGGCCAAGTTATACCTGTTATTGTTCTATAATTTACCCATAGGAGTCTGACTTCTCTGGGAATTGAATTCTTATTCTCACATTCATTAAATCATCTCTCCAGTCCCAGCTTCTATGGGAACAACTATATTTCTGGCTCTAGTTTAGGGGTTCCCCAAAAATGGAAAAAAATAAGAAGTGCTCAATATATATGCATTAATTGTGTATGATGGGCAAGTTATTCCTACTTAAAGAAAGTCATGATAAACATGAGGATCATAGCATGCATAACAGAATTACCAGAACATAATTCATTGACCCAATTATTATCACAAGCATAGTCAGTTGGGAGACCAATAATGAAGCCTTGTTGGGACATTTTCTGTTAGGCTGCTAATTAGTCACTTAGTACGGCATCTCTATATTGGGCATTGTCTCGATCACATAGCTCACCTTTATTTTTCTAGTGATTTTTGTTTGCAGTCAATACCTAGTGCCCCTGAAACCACAGACCTAGTAAAAGAGAGAGGAAAAGGTAATCAGGGACCATGGTACAACCCCAGAGTCCCCAATTCACATGATGACAAGTAGCCTCCATTATTATCTTGAGTTAGACTACCTACTACACAAACCAATAAGCATCTCCAGTTAGAAGCTGCCTTTTCTTTTATTAGATAGAAATCTAATATAATTAACTCTTTAGGCTCAGCAGCCTATTAGGAGACTTAAGTGGAGTGTCATCCATGACTGAAAGCCAGGCCTTCAGAGGTCCTAAAATGATACAGGGGAAGCAAGCAGGGAATTCATGCTCTGAGAAGACCCCATTACAAGGTCCTATAGGGTGCAAAGGGAAGGAGCAGCAAAAACTTTATCAGGATTAATTATTTAAGATGGCTACAAAAATACTTTTTAATTAATTATCAAAATGGCATAGTGTTTGAAGGATTTATTTTAATGTCATGAATGTAAAGGTTATTCCCTTAACTATGTCAGAAAATTTTTAAAAATTGTTTTGAAAAGTGAATGCCAATTTTAGATATCTGAATTAATTGCTCCTGGGGATAGGTTATCTCCTCACATTTTCTAAATTACCCAGTATCTTATTAGAGATCACCTGAGAATTTATAGCTGTCCATGCTTCCGTGGATCAGAAATTATTTGTGTGGTCATTTTGTTTAAAGATAGAGAAGGAAATATTCAATTTTTCAAGTATTTTAACATAATTAACATGTAGTGGATACCCTGCCATCTAGGGGAGGGGTGGGGAGTAGGGGGGGAAATTTGTAACAGAAAGCTTTGTAAGGGTTAATGTCGAAGAATTACCCATACATATGTTTTGCAAATAAAAAGTTTTAATTAAAAAAAAAGATAATGAATCCTATCCAAGCTTTCACATATCATGTGACTCATTCATAACCATCTATGAAACCCTTCATCAGATAGCTAGACAATGTGCTGGGGCTCTAGAATAATATTCAGGGTATCCCTCTATCATCCCTTATTCTTGTTACATGACAAGTCCTGCAATCAAAGAACACTGGAGTCAGAAGGGAATCCAGAAGTCACTGAGACCCAAAACAGAGACACACAATGGGAGGTGGTGCACATGTTTGATATTGGTTCAGAACACCAAGGTTCAAGTCTCAGCTTGGCCACTCATTACTTGTGTGATCCTGCACCAACTCAAGTAGCATCAGTTTCATCAAGTGTAACATTTAAGGGATTAGAATTGATCTCCTGTAAGATCCATTTCAAATCTATAGTTCTATGGCAAGTGTTCAGTAAACCTCAAGCTGAACATTTCTCCAGGTGAGGAACCTTCTATCCTTGGAGGAAGGGCGAATGAAAATAAAGATAAGCTAGAGATAGTGGTACAAGTCTGTAATCCCTGTTTTTGAGGAAACTGAGGTTGATGGATTGCTTTACTTTAAGTGTTCTAAGCTACAGTAGGACTAAACAGATCAAGGTCTACACTAAGTCTAGCCCCAGTATTATAACCCCAACCCTGAGAATAGGTGGGACCAGGCTGCTCTAGAAGGACTAAATGGGCCAAAGGTTAGAAATTAAGGTTAATGGGTTAAGGTTAATGGGTTAAGTTAAGGTTAATTCATTCAGTAATGGGATGTGGTCTGCAAATAATCATTGTACTTCCAGTCTGAATGAGACAGGAAGACCCATTCAAGACAGAAAGAGAGGCAAAGACAAATACAGACGGACAAAGATTCAGAGATAGGGGGTGGGGG
>JAJPUD010004037.1:182614-215630 GCA_023553655.1 Myrmecobius fasciatus
CTTCAGCATTAATTTTGTGGCGTGTTTTGCTAAGGAGGTGATGGGTTTACGTTTCTCTTATTATGTTGCTGTGCTATGTGAAAGATGAAAGAGAATTTTTTCTATTAGGCAAACCCTAACCCTGTGACCATAGTTCTTTCACTGAGGAAGCCAAATGGTCCTTTTCCAAATTCCTGTCTGCTAGCATTTTCCTGTGCTCAATGATCAGCAGAGTTTCTTGCAAGCATCATCTTTCCAGTATTCTTCCCACCTATTCATAAGCTTCAGTTTAGGCATTTCTTGACCACCAAAACAAAACAAAACAAAAAGGTGGGTAGGGGGAAGAGGAGGAGAGATTTGTTGGCTTAGTTTTGTGAAGTGACCCAAGAGTTTCACCCTTGTAGTTTGACCCTTTTGACTGCATAAAATACACTGGTGTAAAATCCCATTAAGAGAAAAAGAGAGAGAGACAGAAGATGCTACTTTGCTACTTTCCTGGCTGCATTCAAAGCTTGGTGAAGATAAATAATCGTTTTAAAATTGCCATGGAACCTGTTAGTCTGGAAGTACCCCTGAGTTGTAAAGGAACTCTACCTAAGACTATAGAATTTAGGAACTACTTATTACCATGACCTAGAATCCAGATAGAATGTATTTGCAGGACTGAGGGGTAGGAAAGGATGGAAGGGAACAGGGAAGAGATCTTGATTCTACTTCCTTATGAAAGGGGAAGAATGACTTCTCAGAAAACAAGGAGTCTGGAGTGGGGTTAATTCCAAGGACAAGGTTTAGAAGAGAGGACTGAGTCACACAAGGGAAGAGGAAGTTAAAAGACACTAAAGTCTGGTTCTTGGTAGTACCACTAGGATTCGAAAATAAGCTCTTTCTTCTGTATTCCTGTATCACTTAGAAGTAAACCCTTAAAAATAATTTTTAAAGGGGCAGCTAGAAGGTACAGTGGATGGAGCACCAGCCCTGAAGTCAGGAGGACCTGAGTTCAAATCTGGTCTCAGACATTTAACATTCCCTAGCTGTGTGACCCTGGGCAAGTCACTTAACCTCAATTGCCTCAGCAAAAAATAATAATAATAATAATTTTTAAAAGCCTATAATAACAATAATAAGTCAAATTAAATAATACTTAAGGTTTGCAAAGTACTTTGCATACATCATTCCACTCCATTCTTAAAACAACCTGTCAAGTTCAGTAGATGCTAATTGTATCCCCATTTTACAGATAAAGAAACTGCAATTGGAAGAAATTAGATAGAATACTCAATTAAATGATTGAGAAAGAATTTGAACCTAAGTGTTGAGAACTTCAAGTATATCACTTTACCCATTTTAGCATTATGCTTTACAAAGAAAAGGTTATACATTATTTCCTGAGAACAAGACAAGGGAAAAAAAGGAAATGGATTTCATTCTTTCATTTTCATTCAGTCTGCCTGAGAGTTCAGGCTAAGGGTAGAGGAAATCCAATTCAGAGAAGAGAGACAGTGTCAAGAAGAAACCAGAAGAGGAAGCCCAAGAGCCAAACCCTGAGACTTGCTGGTGGAAAGGATGAGGTCAAAGCATATAGAAGGCCTTTAGCATCATACTTCCCTCCCCAAACTCTCCCCCAATCCACATTCAAAGGAACTGTGATGGACTGGTAAGCCTACCTATGTCAAAAATGTCCATAAAGCAGGAAACTAAAGTGAGGAAACTTGTTTTCATCAGGTAATTTAATATAATTCTATTTGGGTTAAATGGTTTGCTTGTGATAGCACTAAATCACCCAACATGCATCTGTTTTTCTGATGAGGATTATCCAGTGGGTTGGAAAACTGGCCTAGCCCATGTTACCAGTAAATGTGATTACCACAATCAAAATAGTCACTTAATTTACTTAAGTGTTCTGTGTGTCCTCCTATATCCAGAAGTATTACACCCAGCTCTGAGCAATGATGTTAATGTGTATTTATTGCATTCCCATTGAATGTATAATATGTCTGTTGGGCTTCCCTTGGGCATTGAGAAAGCCCATGAAATGTATTAGGCCAAGTACTCAAACCACAGACACTAATAAGAGGCCTCCCACAAGCTCCTGCTCCCTAACACTTGGTGAATAGCTCTCTCCTATCTCATATCCAAGATTCTCTATTGCTTTCCACGATTCTGTCAAGCATAGACTATTAATTTCTTTTTGTGATGACAGATTAAAGCTGGCTCATTGAAAAGTGAAAACAGCAGGTATAATAACTGACTGTATTTTATATATCATGCCAAGTAGCTTATTTGATATTTTTTGTCCACTCAGGTACTGGTTTAGTTATTTCACCATTGTATAGACACATCTGAGATTTGACCCTGTAGTATAGCTACTGAGAATTAAAGAAACTTGTCTGCATTCCAGTTCTAACTACACAACTCCATGAAAGGATGACCTGGAGTCATCTTGGACCATCTCTAGAAAGCTAATTGTTAATTTTCAGTGTGAGCATTTACACCTCAAGGATGGACAAAAGCTACATATCAGGGCTTGATTTATTATTTTGTTGATAGTCTAGACTTAAGAAGATGATGCAGAAAATATAAATAATGAGAGCTAAACTTAAAAATGTGTCCTAAATTATTTTTGGAGAGTTGGTTGTTAAACATCAGCACAACCCTGCTTCCATGGAACATCACGTTCAAACTATTTTGTCCTATCCAGAGAATATAGACAGAAAAACCGTTGGTTAGCAGATGGGATTTGTCACCTTTTCAACCAGTTTAGTGGTAGGGAGGCTAGTTTTTATAGGAAATTGCTCCACACCATAGGTTGTTTACCTCTTACATGAAAAAGAAAGTAGTCTTCTAGAGGGAAGTAAATGTAATATGGAACAATGATGGATTGAGGGACATGATTTAGAATAGCAAATAAATTCACTTGGGCTTTCTTTCCTTCAGGATTAATCTACAGAAGGAGTTTTTAATATAGACTTGTAGTTTTGGACTGGGACATTAAATCTTCCTTTGTCCCATCAGAAGTTTCTTGAGGCAGGGAACAAGAATAAGCCATGGCAGAAATTAAGGTTATGTATGAGAACATGTTTGGTAGACTGTAAAGTTCCATACAACCACAAAGTATTTTATTATCATCATTATTTTTATTATTATTATAAAGCCTCCCCCCAATCAGGGCATAGAGACAACTTCACTTTTTCAAAGACAATGGATTAGAAGTCATACTGAATCCTACCAAGATGAAAAGCCTTTGTGTATGTGGGTTTAGCAACAAATAGATAACCAATGTACTTCGAAGAGTGTATTTATAGAAATTTGGTCAAATCCAACATATTTTTGGTTATAACAATTTTTATCACCTTCTGCTCAAGTGAGAAGATATTGTAATATGCAAATAGAGGAATTCAGTCATAAATATGTAATCATGAATCATAGCAGCAAATATTTTGAGCTTGATAGGCTATCTCATAGGCTCTCTAGTCCAACTCTCTCATTTTATATATGACAGAGATTCAGACATGTCAAAAATCTTGTTCAAGATCACAGATATAATAAAAAACAAACCACTGGATTTGAATCCAGATTTTCTGACTCCAAATTCAGTAATCTTCCCTGTAAATAATATTTCCCCTCTTGAAGCCTTTGACTGATTCCTGCCTCCCTCTTTAGTTGATATAGTCACAGAAAGCAAAAGACACTTAACAGAGGCAATGAGGCATTGATATGTTAATGAGGTGTTCAGTTATAAAGATGCTTCTGTCTTCTGTGGCTTCTCACTTCCTGTGATTAAATTCTGAACTTCTTGGACTAGGGGGTTGGGAAACTAACTCACAAAAGAAAAGAAATCCAATGGTAGATTCAAGTGAGAATTGAAGGCAGTTGGCCATTGAGAGCCAAGCTGCAGACTAGCAGACCTTAGGAGCCTAGCTGAGCAAGCTGCCTTGCTGAGAAGGTGGGCTTATGAAAGTTAGGACCCCACAAGAGAGAAAGGACATTGGGGTCCTGAAGTCCCACAAATGGGAGTTGCTTTGACTATCTGTGCCCCCTCTAAGTATACCTCATTCCCACTGGACTCTTCCCACAGACGCTATATTTGTGAGATAGTATATACCCAAGAGTTATGTGGGATGAGGATGTTTTGTAGCTATTCTTTTTGCCTTGCCATTTTAGTAAATCACTATGTTTTAAGATAATTTTACCTATGGGCTCACTGTAAGTGAAAAGTACATTAGTTGGGGGCAGGGGCTATAGTTTTAGAAGGTCTGAACTCATAGATAATTCTTGAGCCTGAAGGTAGCAGCTACAGTCTGGGGACCTAACCAGTAAGTATAAATTCAATTTAGGGAGAGCCCAGAGAGTGTGTTACACAAACATTATCATTATTAATCACTTTTGATGGATTTCCCAAATCTAACATAGAAAACAGGTTTTGTGATCTAGGACTTCATGTAGTAAAGGGATAAGTAGAAGCTAATAAAACCTGTAGAGAAAGTTTCAGTAAACAAAACCTGGCAAACTCCCAGAATCAGATCTCTGTAGGCTATGTAGATTTCTTATTTTTGCATCACAGAAAACAGACTATTTGGCAACCCTGCCCCACTGAAGGTAGTAACTACTTAGCTGAGGGGCAGTATGACGTAATAAATTAATTCTGGATCTGATATCAGGAAGAACTACTTTACTAAATGTGTGATCCTGTTAATTTAATCTCTCTAAGCCTCAGTTTCCTCATTTGGAAAAAAGTAGTATACTCCATGACTTCTCAGACCTTACCAGCTATGAGTCTGTGATCCTAAGATGCCCCCTTACTTTGAGGAAGCCAAGTTTCAACATATTTTCTTTTTTTGGCTTATCTACTTTGTATTGCTCTGCTGGTAAATGATGTAAACTTAATTTTGACCCTAGATTATCTACTGTGATTAATGAGAATTAAGGGGGTAAGAAAAAAGTAGCAATATATGACAATTCCCCATGGATGTGGGGAGCATGTCAATGAAACCCAGGATTGTCAGCAGAAAAAGTCTCAGCTAGAACAGATTTTGACTGGAAAAAATTAGTCTATAATGTTGATTTTGAATGAAAGAAATCTATAATCTCAAACCAGTTTTTAGATTTTCAGATATAATGATGATGATAATAATAACAACAATACCTAACATTTAGATAGTGCTTTGAGATCTGCTAAGTTCTTTACATGTTCTCATTTCCTCCTCACAACAATCCTATAAATTAGATGCTTTTACTATTTCCATTGTGTAGATGAAGAAACAGACTAAGAGAGGTTGCCCAAGGTCACACATAAATATCTAAAACAAGATTTGAACTCAGATTTTCCTGAGTCTAAGTCCAGTGCTCTAATTCATTCTGCTATCCTGCTGCCTATTAAGTTATTGAATGGCTGCCAGGAAGAACTAATTAAATCCAAGAAGTGGTTTTTGTTCTGAGAATTTTAGAATGCTTTAAATTAGTTGAATCTTAACCCTTTTCAACACTGATTTCCCCTTGTTTTCTAGTAGCTTCCTACTCACTACCTCATAGAGCTGCAAAAGATAAAATTAAAACAGGAGGCAAGAGTGAATTTCCATGTTGCAGAGAATGAAAGACTGGAACAGGCGTATGCAGGAGCCAACTCTGATCTGCTTAGTTGTTAAATTTTCATTGTCAACATTTAAATCTCAGAAATCAGCCATTGCAAAAATGCTTGATTTGTTATTTTGTTAAGTCTCCCAACTTAAGTGATAGAGAAAATGTTAATAATACAGATTAAATTTAAAAGTGTAACATGTATTTTGGGAGAGCCAGTTGTTAAGCATGTACCACAACACCACTGCAATGGATAACCTTTCTATGTTTTCATCCAAGAGAGATGAGCCTGTCTCAGTACAGGAATAATATATAATGGATAATGATGTTGAGGGGGGAATTTGAGAGGTATACAGTAGGTGCTTAATGCCAGGAGTCAGCCCACAACAATAGAGAAGGGAAGAAAGTAAATCTAAGGAAAGAAATTCTGCTTTCTAAAATATCCAAGGCTTTCTAAATTACACTTTATAATTTCTCCTGAGAAAACCAGAATCCTTCTTTGTTTTTTCCCACTTCTAGAAACCACTTCTCTAAATCCAAAATTGTAGTTTAGTGGTTTCATCATATTCTCTCATTGTAGTTGGAGATGAATAGACCCCAGGTAACTATTGTATTGTCAGAAAAAAAAATCTCTTTGGTCCCAGATACTCCCCTTCCCCCACAACACCTTCAAAGAAATCCTGCTTCTAAGGTAGCAGCCCGTAATTGAGCTAAATTTCATAATGACTGACACCTGGTGTCTTCCCCATCCCCCCAAAAGAAAAGTATAATGAAGTCTTTATGATAAGAAGAAAGCAAGCTGAGGGCATTGACGTTGGAACTAGGAGAGCTATGGAAGTCTCTGTGCTTCCCAGAGATTGAAATTTCTTTTCAAATACCAGCCTAAAAGGTCCAGACTGTTTTTTAGCAACTGTCCCTGATCCTTGTGAGTATGCTGAATGGGACCTGTAGAATAATAAGAGAGATGGCTTGTGAGTTATTCAGGGCTCCCTGGTCAAAGCAGCATTTTGTAGGCGCTGTCGTTATGCTCTCTTTAAATCTAAATCAGGAAAACGAGGTTCACAAAAATGAAAAGCTAGTGTCTTCAATACTTGCTTAGTAATATGCAGCCCTAAGACAGTTTTCTTGGGCAATGAGGGACTAAATGACTTACCCAGCACTATATAACCAATATGTGTCAAAAACAATATTTAAATCCAGATCTCCCCAACTTCTAGATCAGTTTTCTGCCCACTGTACCATACTACCTCTGATTTTCTGTTTTATTGTCCAACAAAATACAAATGTATCCATTTGTCACTATATATACATATATATGGACCAATATGGACCAACAGTTTCAGGATTTAAAGATTATATTAATTGCATTAGCCATATTGTGGCAAGGCAGGCAAATTGATGGGTCTATTTTTGCTTAATGGAAAATGTTCTAGATTGAAGGTAAGAAGATGGGGTCAAATTCTGGCTCAATCCCTTCTTAGGTGCCAGAAAATCACTTAATCTATATCTTGATTTCCTCATCTGTAAAATGGGACTGTTAATGATAGATGGTTCATAATTATGAATAAGGATTTAATTTTTAAAAAAAATCATAATGCACTAGATAAAATATCTTGATATGTAGGATAGAGTACTGGATTCAGAGGAAGAAAGAACAATATCCAAATCTTACTTTTGACACTTACTTAACTCGTGATACTGGGCAAATCATTTAATCTAAATGGGCTGCAGGCAACTACTTGGATGACTCAAGTTATAACCAGTGCTAAGTGTGGTGGTGGTGAGTGGTCCCTGTGTGGGATAAAAATCCGATTCCTGATTCAAAATCATTACTCAGAAATTTCTCAAAGTGAAGATTAGAAGTTTATTTGAATTTCTCGAAATTCCCTTGGGACAGTCATTCTTCTCTGGTCTGCAGCCAGGAGAGGAAGGAGTGCACACCCCCTTCTCACCTGAGCCCACATTTATAGAGAAAGAAAAGCAGGCCCACCCCCAGGCCTGTCAATCTCAGAACAAAGCACTTCCCACCCACTCAAGGCCCACTGATATCAACCAGACCCTTTTTCAAATCAACAGCTAGCAGATTGGTTCTGGCCTGCCTTTGATATTCTAAAAAGGCCACAATTTATCTCTTTTCCTGCAGTAGGATCCCCAGCGAAAAACTACCAATCTCTCACAATCATTTCTCTGAGAAGTCCTCAGTTTCTCATCTCATTCAAATCCCTCCTCTTTTTCAACATATGAGGACTTCTCATCTCCATTACAATCTTTGCAACACGATCTCTGCTGGACTCAAAATCATTGTACAAAACAAGTTCAAACATTCCCAAAATAACACACAATTCATTACTCCCCTCCCAAAGTTAGTGAGTCCTTGTTGTTAAGCATAACTTCAATTTATGCACAGTCTCAGTCCATTCTTTGCAGCATCCACAAGTCCTTTTGACCCGAGCAGTCAGTTGCATTGTCCTCCTTTCAGACGTGGATCAAGATGCAATCTCAGGGTTGATATTTGTGCACCACGAATCCTAAAAGTACAGTCTAAGCAAGGAGTTCTTTAGCAAGTTGTGAGACATATTTTCTAATGAACAAATCTTTAATATCTAGTACAGGATCTATACTTCTCTTCCTTCCCTGAGGATATAAGGGTGTCAACACAAAAAGCTCTAGCAAGTTAACAATCCAATGTCCCACCAGGGCCAATGCTAACTATGTTTCTGACTGCTAATCCAGTGAACTGTCTCTTGATGTTGACCTTGCCTGAGCCTGAAGAGGAAGTAATTTCTAAAACTCAGGCCAGGGCAGAAGGATCCCTAGCAGTGAATGCTGACTGCTTGGACTCTCCTCCTGCCTTTGTTTCTTAATCCGCCAGGTGATAGCCCCAGACTTCAAAAGTCTTTCCAGGAAAGGACTATCAATTCATCTTTGACAGGCTGGGGGTATGGTGGAAGGCATGGATTCTGATAAGTCTGGAGAGAAGCTAGGAGACATTAAGTCTGAAGCCAAAAGATAAAGGACCAATTTGGCTCTTTGAAATGCTAGCCCAACTATCCTGATGGTCAGAAAGTGGGGGAAGGGGTTGCTATAGAGGCAGAACAATTAAGGAAAACACACATGAAACTGGCACATTCCATACTCTTGTGAATCACCTTCCCCAGACACCTGGAAGGTTTTAGCACCATAATGCAGATAGAAATTATAACAGCCACCCAAATTCTTAACCCAACAATTTCCATCCTTAAATCCAAAATACAGCAAAAGGGAATCCAGACAGAATTATAAAATAATACACAATAATAATCTGACAGTCAATCAACCACCCTCAGTTTTCCTCCTTCTTTCACAGATTTCTTACCCCAACACACATCCTCCACTAGGCCATCTATAACCCAGACTTTCAGGCTGATCTCTCCCCAGTATTAACTATGATCCATCCTCCACCATTTAGAACTAACACTCACATCAGTGGAAGCTTTCAGGAACCACTTCAGTTACTCCTGAACTTAGCTAAATCTTTAGAGTTCAAGATTTAGCTATTGCATAAGCAAGCAGTGACAGGACATTGCTCTCAGAACAATGAGCAGGAATCAGAGATCCGCTCCCACCATCTCCCACTATCTGTCTTGGAAACCCAGTTATCCTCGACCAGATTGGCATCTGGCAGCCACAGAACTCCAGCACTGTGGAGGCCTGAGGCCTCAGAGGCCCACCTCAACCATTCAGACCCATTTGGGACAAAGGGACGAAGGTCTCATCTTCTGGAGCTGCTTCAGGCTGACATAGGGGCGAAGATCCAGTGGGGTCTGAAGAGAGCAGATAGCTGGTGCTGTCAGGGGCTGCAGCCAGTGCCAAGTGTCAGAATGAGGTCTCAGGTGACTTCAGATCGACCAAGTAATTGGAACTTCATCACTTAGCGTCTGGAAGAAGCAACTCTCACAAATACATTAACAACACAAAGATTAAAATTGAGCAGAAGAGAATACACAAAAGTGACCAGACATTAGAAACCCACTCAGAAAAGGGCTGGGGGGAGAGGGGGAATGAGGCTATCACAAATGCCTCTTGTCCAAATAACCTTCCCTAAGATAAATACCAAAAAGCTTTCCCAAAAATTACTGCTTTTCTTTCCTCAAAAGAATAGTATAATGGGCAAAATATTGTGCCTTGCAGTATAATCTCTTCCAGAAAAGGTCCTAAATTCTCACAAGAAAAAGCTTTCACACAACTAGTGCAGATGTTAACACAACAACAACAACAACAACAATAACAACAAAAACAGTTTGAAGCCCCAGCTTCAATTTGCAAGCCTTTCAAAATTTACTTGCCTGGGAGCTATATGAGGGAATGAGTTAGGTTAGGGTTAGGCCAAGGTTAGGCCAACAATCAGCAACACTGACAGCTGATCTGTAAGCCTGCTTCTCCTCACCCAAAGCGAATCTACAGAAACCTCTCTATATTGATAGCTGGCAATAATCATTACCTCTGCATTGAAATGTTTTGGCTATCAAGAATCCCCTTTCCTTCTATATAGCTCCCATGATCACGCAAAACATGAAAAACACATTGATGTTAATATAAATCTTTGATAAATAACAAAAGGGATCTAGGATTGGGGTCCAGAGACCTGACAACCTAGCCCTGCCTTCCATCAACATACAATATCTACTCTTCTCACATGAAAGGGAAGTTTCTTTATCTAAAAAGAAACTCTAGCCCCAGAAGGATGTTAATAGCAGCAGCCAGAGTCCTACAGAGCTGGACTGCCAATTAAATATATACTTTATTGTATTCTATATTGTGTTCCACTAACCACTCTCTCTGACTTCCACTTGCTTTGATTACAGAAATTTGCTATAAGAGGAAAAAATCAGGGATTTTCATAATACTTCCTTAAAGCAGCTTAGTTAGGTAAATTTCTTAATTTTAATAACTCCACCTTAAGATACACTCAGGAACAATCAAGTGGGTTCTCACCACTGGGGAAAGTGGATCAGAAGAAACCCATCTTCAGCAGAGACGAAGATTGTTCTTCCAATTCATTCCCAGACATTAACTTCCACCTGCAATGATTCCTTCTCAGTAGCCCATAGGGCATATTCCTTTCAGATGGTGGATCACTGGCTTGACGAGCTTTTACACAGTCACACCTGAATTTAAAACCCCAAACAAATATCAATTGCAGCCCCAAGAGATTTTATCTCCTACAGCAATTCTCATTAATCAAAGCCTCAGATGAATCTAACTCAAGTATCTTAGTGAACCTAAAAGTTCCCAGCTTATACAGCTTATCTTTCATATCTAAGTAGAGGGTTTTAAGTTCAACATTACAGATCATTTTGCTTCTAAAATACCCAATATATATAACAATTCCAAATTGCATATTATCTATAACAGAAACATTCAGAAAGGGTCAAAAACTATTACTCTCAGAGTCCCCCCTAGAATACAATTTCAAGATTACTCAATACAAATCAATTAAAAACTCATACAGAATATCCCAATTCCACATAAAAAATCTTTCAGATTTAACATTAATAATTCCTTTTCAAGAATGGAAAAATTAATAAATTAACTTCCTCCAATTGAGGAATCCTTACACAGCCTTTTTTTTTTTTGAATCAGCCCAAACCCATCAGATCAGATTGCATGTAAATGTAGGCTGTTCCTTTAAACAACATAATCAATTGATATTTCAATCAGCCAAGAGCTGCAGTTCCTTCAAAGTAGCTATACCAGACTTAATGGGGGAGGGGAATTAGATTGACACCTGGGAAGACTTCCATGTGGTAGCCCTTCCCCCCTACTTCACAAGGTATTTTTCTCTCAACCACACCATGTCTCCCACTTCTCACAGCTAACTTTTTAGGGTGCCACGCCCCCAAAATCTTATCTGCCAGCCAAAGAAAGGCAGATAGATCCCAATCTCAGAAGGACATCTCCCTCCTATATCTCCCTTCCTTTTTCATTTCTCTTAACTCTAGATGCTAATTGTTCCTTTCATCTCTTAAAGAAACGAGGCTTCACCTTTGAAGCCAAAATGTTTCTTCCTGTCTCTCCCTCTCCCCATCAATTGTTTCTACAAACCCATTTTTCTTATCTCATTTCTTCTATGTATTTATATTTTTCCTTTTCCTTTCTTATTTTTTCTTTTTCCTTTTTTCCTTTTCTTAACTTTTTAAACATTTTTTTAACTTGTAACTTAACTCTTCTCCATCTCCACCTACTTCAAAACTTTAAACTTTTAAGATTCATAACATAGTGAATAGTTAAATAATTCCATAAAATTCATGCATATGTTCAGCCTGACAAACTTTAAAGCATAACTTACAATGCTTACAAATTACCCAAAGTATCTTTCAGAAGGTAACCTAAATTACCAGAACTTTTTTTTTTAATATTTTTTTAATTTTTATTTTATTTTCATAACATATGTGTGGGTAATTCTTCAATAATAACCCTTACATAGCTTTCTGTTACAAATTTTTCCCCCCAACTCCCCACCCCTCCCCTAAATGGCAGGATATCCACTACATGTTAATTATGTTAAAATATTGGCAAATCAAATATATGTATACATATTTCCAAACTTATTGTTGTGCAAGAAAAATCTTATCTACACAAAAAATATATCAGATAAAGGAAACACAATGTAAGCAAACATCAATCAAGGAGTATGAGAATGTTATGTTGTGGTCCACATTTCGCATCCCTCTCTCTGGGTGTATATGGCTTTCTTCAGTGAACAACTGGAGGTGGTTTGAAACATTTCATTGTTGAAGAGAGCCATGTCCATCAGAATTGATGGTCATATAGTACTGTTGTTGCCGTGTATAATGATCTCCTGGTTCTTCTCATTTCACTCAGCATCAGTTCATGTAAGTCTCTCCAAGCCTCTCTGAAATCATCTTGCTGGTCGTTTCTTACAGAACAATAATATTCCATAATATTCATATACCATAATTTATTCAGCCATTCTCCAATTGAAGGGCATCTATTCAATTTCCAGTTTCTAGCCACTACAAAAAGGGCTGCCACAAACATTCTTGCACATGTGGGGCCTTTTCCTTTCTTTATGATTTCTTTGGGATATAAGCCCAATAGAAATGCTGCTGGGTCAAAGGGTATGCACAGTTTGATAACTTTTTGAGCGTAGCTCCAAATTGTTCTCCAGAATGGCTGTATCCGTTCACAGCTCCACCAACAATGCATCAGTGTCCCAGCCCTCCCACATCCCCTCCAACATTCATCATTAACTTTTCCTGTCATTTTAGCCAATCTGACAGGTGTGAAGTAATTACCAGAACTTTTAAAACAAACGATTATTATTAAACTGACTCAAATCAAATACAGCTTTTAGAAATTTCTCTTTCAATAATAAAGCCAATTATTCAAACAAATTCCTAAGATCTCATACCCAAAATAAAGATTTAACATGCACAAAGCAACAATATTATTTCCCACAATTTCAGAATTTAAAACTAAGTTCCCAAAAATTCAATAGACCAATAAACCAAAAAGACATTGATTTTCCCACTTAAGTAAATTTTCTAAAATCCCAATTAAACGTTGCAAACAAACTGAATTTCCATTTAGTTGTGTATGTATATATATATATATACATATATATATGTATATATATATACATACATACACATGCATGCACATACACACATACACATACATATACATATCTATACACACACACACACACACACTTACATTTAAACCTGATTCCCAGAAACTTTCCCCCAAGTTTTTAAAAGCTAATCAGCATCAGTTCCCTTTGTTCTCTTACCTCCCCAGGCAGAGTAGCTTCTTGAATAAGATAAGACTTCATTGCTCTCTTCTGCTCTCTCTGCCAGAATTTAAAAGAGCTCAACTTTTTTTCTCTTCCTTTTTCTTTCAAAGTAGCACAAACAGGTTACAATTTTTAAGCACAAATTACAATTAAGCACAAGTTGGAAAAAACACAAGCATTTTTGCCAAGTACCAACATGGAAACAATCCCAATATAAAAATTATTCTTCACTAAACTGACTGGGCATAGTTTCTTTCTCTCTCCCAGACTCTGATCTCCTGCTGCAGTCAGGGAACAGAAAGGAGGGTGAAAGAAACCATCTTTGCTCTATCTTCACTCTCTTGTGACCAATTGTCACACTCCCCAACTCTTATTCTAATGGACTTTCCTGAAGTTGCAAACTTGGCCAGAGTTGGACCAACGGGAAAGTCTCTTTTCTCTTTTTCAAATTAATTCCCTCTATTATACACATTGGGTCCCAGAAACTGAACAGTTTGGAGACACTCCCATAGTTCTCCATTACTGAAGGATTCTAAGTATCCTCAAGTACCTTGGCTTTTCTGCTAATTCAGCTTCTACACTGAAGTAGCCTGTGGCGCTAGGAGTACAAGAGAATCCCAGAGATGGGATGGGATTCTCTCCATCCACTCCTCATTCACCTGTTCTCTGACTCTTAAGCTTGGCTCAAGAAGCCAGGCCTTCCTCCCCTGAAGCCAGAGATTTGCAAAAACTGCAATTCATCTGAATTGAAGGAACTTTCCCCCATTTAGTTCTAATTCCACCCTGATCCCGCAGCAATGCTCCCACATTCTCCCTATCTATTCCCCTTTCAGTGAGCTAACATCTCAAATCCTCAGCCGATTTCCTAATTTCGGCTATTTTCGGATCTAGATCTCTAGGCCTTCTAACACTCATTTCACTTCAATCTCTTCGTAGACTGCACTTCAGTCTCTCCGTAAAGAGTTACCTCTTTACAAATGGCCACCTAAGAGCTTCTCAGAAAACTTTTTAATTTAGGAGAGCTATTCTCTCCCAAACTTTCTGAGGCTTACCTTAAGTTTCGTACGCAAGATTTCCTGGCCATGAGCTCAATTCAACTTACACACACCAGACTTACACACACCAGGCTTACTTCTTCCCACTGCTTCTATCTTCATTGAGAATCTCCCATTGGGTGCTTTTGCTCAGTAGAGAGGAGATTGGTGTCGGTTTCGGAGACAGGGACAAAAGATCCCTTTGGTGCCATTATGTCTCTGAAATCAAGCAACAATCATTCCCTTACTAGGCCTTTATCCCGGATGAGCCCCCAAAACTATGTGGGATAAAAATCCGATTCCCGATTCAAAATCATTACTCAGAGATTTCTCAAAGTGAAGATTAGAAGTTTATTTGAATTTCACGAAATTCCCTTGGGACAGTCATTCTTCTCTGGTCTTCAGCCAGGAGAGGAAGGAGTGCACACCCCCTTCTCACCTGAGCCCACACTTATAGAGAAAGAAAAGCAGGCCCACCCCCAGGCCTGTCAATCTCAGAACAAAGCACTTCCCACCCACTCAAGGCCCACTGATATCAACCAGACCCTTTTTCAAATCAACAACTAGCAGACTGGTTCTGGCCTGCTTTTGATATTCTAAAAAGGCCACAATTTATCTCTTTTCCTGCAGTAGGATCCCCAATGAAAAACTCTACCAATCTCTCACAATCATTACTCTGAGAAGTCCTCAGTTTCCCATCTCATTCATCCCCAAGAATGTCCCATGATGTGGGCAGCTAGATTGCTCAGTGGATAGAGCACCAGCCCTGAAATCAGGAGGATCTGAGTTTAACTCAGACCTCAATTAAAACTTACTAACTATGTGATTCTGAGCAAGTCAGAGACCTCCAATTGCCTCACCAAAAAAAGAATTCTCTGTGCTAATAAAAATCACAGATCTTTTCCATGTAGGAACATATAAACATAAAGCATTATGATACTGCAATGAAATCTTTCCTTAAGAAATCTATTTGCACCAACACTTAATCCTCTCACAAATTTTCTCATTCTGTTCTCCCTGAATTCCACACAATCTCTATTTGGAAAAGAGAGACTATAGAAGGACTTCTTTAAACATCAGCACACCTTTGTTCTTTATGATATGGTCCTGATTGTTTTTTCAATGGCTACAATAATGAGAAAGTCAGTTGGGATTTGGGTAGGAAAGAATGAATTAATGAAAAAGCTTTTGTTAACAACCTATGATATGTAAAACATGATGTTAACATTGAGGATAGGAATTGAAGATTCTCTCTTCTCTCAAAGACCTCATACTTTAATTGGAGAGAACTCATAAATGAGTTCAACTGTAGGATGAATAAAAAAGGACTGGTCTGGAAGTTGGGGAGATCTGAATTTAAGTCTTGTTTCTGCCGCATATTGGTTGTATAGTCCCTTGTTGCCCAAGAAAACTCTCTTAAAGACTGCAAATTACTAAGAAAGTACTCATCTGCTTTGGTAGAGGGATTTTATCTCATCATGGATAGAATGCAATCCTGGAGTCAGGAGTACCTGAGTTCAACTCTGACCTTAGACACTGACTAGCTGTGTGATCCTGGGCAAGTCACTTAATCCTGTTTACCTTAGTTTCTTCATCTGTAAAATAATATCAAATCATTCCAATATCTTTGCCAAGAAAACTCCAAAATGAGATTACAAAGAAGTGGCCATGACCAAAGCAACTGAATACCACCAACAAATCAATGAAGTCACAGGTATGACTCCTTCCCAACTCCCAGATATTTACAATGTTAAATAATATCAAAGACAAGGAAGACTGGGAAGTAAACAAAGAAAAGCAAATGAAAGTTTAAGGTAGTGTATAAAGTGGAAAGATCATGAGACCTGGGTGAAGGGAACCTGGTCTTAAATCCCAGTTCTAATACTAACTTTATGACCATGGGCCAAGTCACTTAAGATAGGAAAACTGAAGTTTGGCAATCTGTAAAATGAGAGTTACTTATGCTCACATCTTCAACCTATCTCAGAGTATTAGCTCAAAGAACTCCCTTCATAAAATTTAGAAAGACTTGTGTGAATTGATGCTGATTGAAGTGAGCAGAACCAGGAGAAAGAACATTGGTCACAATAACAGCAACACTGGGCAATAATCAACTATGACAGAGTTAGCTCCTCTCAGCAACACAACAATCCAAAATAATTCAAAAAGACCTGTTATAGAAAATGTTATCCATAACCAGAGAAAGAATTATGAGTCTGCAGATCAAGGCAAAATATTTTCTTTTTCTTTTTTTGTTTTGTTTTGGGTTTTGGATTTTGTATGTGATTTTTTTCCCTTTTGTTTTGTTTCTTCTTTCACAACATGGATAATCTGGAAATATGTTTTTGCACATGTAAAACCTATATTAGATTGGTTGTCATCTTGGGAAAAGGGGGAGAAAAAGAAGGGAGGGAGAAAAATTTGGAACTCAATAGCTTTCAAAAAAATGAATGTTGCCCAAAGGACTATAAAAGTGTACATACCCTTTGATCCAGCAGTGCCACCATTTATTCTATATTCCAAAGCAATCATGAAAGAGAAAAGGCTCCCACATGTGCAAAAATGTTTATCTCTTTTTATGGTAGCAAGGAATTGCAAAATGAGGTAGATGCTTATCAATTAGGGAATGACTGAATAATTTACAACATGTGAAAGTAATGGAATATTATTCTATAAAAAATAATAAACAGACCTTTTTAAAGAAAGGTCTCAAAAGATCTGCATGAATTGATACTCAGTGAAGCAAGCAGAACCAGAAAAACATTGTACACTGCAGCAACAGGATTGTGCAATGATCAGCTATGATAGACTTGGTTCTTCTCAGTGGTTCGGTGATCCAAGGCAAGCCCAATAAACTTTAGATGGAAAATGCCATCAACATACAGAGAGAGAACTATGGAGACAATGTTAATCAACAAATACTATTTTCACCTTTTTTTCTCATTGTTTTTCCTTTTTGTCCTATTTTTTTCTCTTCCAATATGATTCATACAGAAATATTTTTAAAAATGAATGTATGTAAAAAAAAAATTAAAAATGAATGTACATGTACATTTTTACATGTAACTGGGGGAAATTAAAAATGTTTTAAAAATAATGTTGAAAAATGTTTATACATAATTGGAAAAAATAAAATATGATTAACAAAAAGAACTCACTTCATAAGGCACAAATATGAGTTATTAAATGTGAATCAAGACTACATCCTTACAGATTAAAATGTACTTTCAAATCCTAAACTAAGCTGATAGAGGAAAAGAGAATCTTGAAATTCATTTTTAGCCAATTGGTTAGAAACAAGATTGCTACAACAGGACATGGATGCTTGCTTTATTTTCCACACTGGGGAATAAGCCTCAGAGGCAGCTTTACCCAACATTGCCCAGTGGAAAAGAAAGGAAGAAGAGGTATTGATGCATCATGCTGGAAAAAGAAGTTGGAATAGCTGAAGACTGATGTAATGCCAGGTCTATTTAAGATCAATCTCATTTTTGTAGCTGCTAAGTCCAGACAAATATATTCCTAAAGTTATTTAGGCTTGAGGTATAAATATAGAGGACACATCTAAGGGAGAGATGCTCACAAAATCTGAAAATTGCTGTGCATTTTATTTCAGCTACAGAAAATTGAGGCAGTCTCAGGATAGAGCCCCTGATCTCATCCTTCAAATATCCAGAAATATAGGTTTTCATTAAAACTAAGTTGGAAAAGAGGCTAACGGGAAGCAGAAATCTTGCTCTCTTTCCCAGAGCTCTTCCCTGAAGAAGAGAAACACTTTAAATGGTTTCATAAAAAGCAGACAATTGGAGTGAGATTTTGCTTTTTTATTTTTATATCATAGTTATTTCTGAATACACTTAAACAGAAAGCCAGGAATATTGCGAGACTTGTGTGAGATAATGTGTGTAATGCACTTTGCAAATCTTCAAGTGTTGTATAAATGCAAATTGTTATTATTGTTGTTTGGTGTTATAATAGTTATAGCCTTCAGTCACCAGGCCTCCAATCTGGTGATGACTTCATTCCCTAAGCCTTCCATTGCACTCCTCCTGAAGCTCAAACAATATTTATAGAGCAATTCAGGGGCGAGCCAGTAAACATTTAACATCAGGGCTTCCTGGAAAAAAAAAACCAAAGTGTGCCCATACTCTTTTAAGTTTAATTGGCATTATTAACACTTCCTTAAGTCCAGATAATTAACAAAGCAATAAATCAAGCCTTGGTTTATAATGTTGCTGATGCCTGAAGTATAAATGCTCACATTGAAAATTTAAGAATTGGCTGACAAGCCCAACACCCTTGAACAAAGCCTAGAATTCATTTATCCTAACAAAGAAAAATACTCGAGGAAAAATAACTAATGCAGTGACTACATCTAAGAATATATGCAACATCTTGCTTCTCTGTTCCTCTAACCTGACTGCCAAAAGGAGAAAAGTATGTTTCATATGTTTTCTGGGACAAAAATAAATTATTATAGCTATTTAGAGTTCATCTTTCTCTTAGTGGTCTTTTTTCTGCGTTATAGTCACTGTTCATTTTGTTCTGCTTGTTTTATTCTGTTGGCACAAATCTTCCCTTGGCTCTCTGAATTCCTCATGTGCTTCATTTCTTGCTGCCTAATAAAATTATTGCATTCATATTTATATATATATGTGTGTAATATATATATATATATATATGCATATCTCCAATCAATGGATCCCTGTGGTTAGTTAGTTTATTGATTCATTAGATTGTTTTGTTGTGGTCAGATTCTCCTTGTCATTAGACCTAAATGCTGTGATCTGAGTAGTATTGAAAGATCCACATGTTCAGAAATCTCTCTCCCATGGCCTACATGGCAAAAGATATTCCTGCTACAATAATGATTCCTTGAGGTACCTCCTAGAGGGTGCCCATTTTATGGGGGTGAAGAGAGAGCCTGGATTAGTATATTATTAGAAAATTTGTTTGATTAAATTAGTGGCAAAATAATTTTCTTCGAATGCAATCAGTGGCTTTTTTTTTACCTCCAGGATCAAAAATAAAATGGTCTGTTTCACATTTAAAGCCCTTCACAACCTTCTCCCAACTATATTTCCAGTCTTACATTTTATTCCTCTCCTTGTACTTATTGATCTTACAGTACTACTCTTACCACTCTTTTTTACACATAACATTCTATTTCTCACTTCCATGTTGTTTCACTGACTGACTCCAATGCAGAATGTTCTCCTTCCTCAGCTTCCTTTATTCAGCTTTATTATTTATTAAACACCTCCCTGGCTTTGTTCAAATCTCAGCTTAAATTCTGCTTTCTGTAGGAGGCCTTCCCCTGACCCAATTCCATCTCATTGCTAGTGCCTTCCCTCTTGAGATTACCTTCCATTTACATTGTACATATCTTGTAGTACATAATTGTTTGCATGTTGTTTCTTTAAATTCTGTGTAGTAATGGAGTTGGAAAAAAAACTCAATGGAGTTTCTCACTGGATTTCTTGATCATTATTTGGACTGGAGCGAACTGGACTGAGCTTGAAGGCAAGGGAAGAATGAGATAGTATTCAGCATAAAAATTCCCTCACAATTAATATGGGGAACTAATTTGTAACAAGAGGAAATATGGCATGCTGCTATGGAGGTCACTGAAACAAACAGAAAGATTCTTGAGGGTTACATATTGAATTTAAAAACCCATGCATTAATATTATCCATGTTTTATTGTATTTTTTATTTATTTTGTTAAATAATTCCCAATTACATTTTAATCTGTTCAACTCATTCAGAAGTGTTGCAGTTGATGGGCCTGGAGTCATGAAGACCTGAGTTCAAATCTAACCCCAAGTACTGGCTAGATGTATAGCTCCTGAACAAGTCACTTTAACTTTCATCTGCCTCAGTTTTCTCAAGTGAAAAAATGGGGATAGTAATAATAACAATAATAATACCTACTCACAGGATTGCTATAAGGACCAAATGAGATAACATTTGTAAAGCACTTAGTACAGGGCCTGCAAACATAGTAGGTACTTAATGAATGCTTATCTCTTCCCTTCTGTTCTACAAGATGGATGTGTCCAAGATGTGACCTTATGAGTTTGAAAGATCTGGAAATCTTTTGAATATGGGGCCAGTAGCTTCCATAGGAAAGCTCTAAGAATCAAGATTTCAATGTAAGATTAGAAAATACTTCAGCAATCTAGTCCAAATACCTTTATTTAAGAGAAGAACATGCTGAGATTGAAAGGGAAAATGACTGCCCAAGAATAAGCAACAAGTTAATAGCCAGAATGCCAGCCTAGCCCAATTCCATTCAAATTTTCTGACTATAAATCTACTACCACATTGGCTCCCCTTGTCCATAACTAAAATTACATAGGTAAATTAGTGACCCCTTAGTCATAGATTAATAGATTGATGGTGGCATTTCATTTTGCACAGCACTTTGATCTGTTATTGAATTTTAATTTCTTCCTCTAAACATCTTCCAAATCCAATAAAGAAATTAATAATAGTTTATGCATAGTCCTTCTAATTCAAACTCCTTAAGGAAACGTATTTTGGCAGAATTTGTATCTTCTTGCATTAAAGCTTGGAAATCAACCTTTCAGGCTAAAGGTATGTTTCTTTTTTTCACAGGGTTCCAACCTGACCTTTTTCTTATTTTATACACCCTTAGCCCAGATCAGTTTATTTGTTATTATAGAAGAGCATAAGGAAATGCCTGGGCAGTAGATGGCACAGTGGATAGAACACTGGGTTTGGCTTCAGGAAGAATCCTCTTCATGAGTTCAAATCTGGCCTCAGACATTTCTTATGTATGATCCTGAGTAAATCATTTAATTCTTTTTGCCTCAGTTTCCTCACATGTAAAATGTGCTGGAGAAGAAATGGCAAGCCCCCCAAATGGGACTAAGAAAAGTTAGATAGGAGCTACTTAGTGGCAACTCAAATCCACAAGAGGCAGTACATCATATAATTGAATGAGTGGTGGATCATTTAATACCCTTGAGGCCTTGGCCAATGACTTTTGTCTAATTGCAATTCATATTCCTCACTTGTAAAGTGAGAAAGATGGACTAGGTAAACTCTAAAGACACTTCTAGTTTTAAATCTATGATTGATTGCCTTTCTTTTCATCCCCCAAACCTCTTTCTAAACCAATTGCTCCTTTATTCCCCAACTGTGGATTCAGATCCACTTTGATTCTTAGAACAGTTTTTTCCTCTCTCCATATAACTCAATCAATCCATAAGCATTTATTAAGAATCTGTTGTGTCAGGCACTGAACACAATCAATGCTTAATAAATGCAAAAACAAAATTACAAAAGTTCTCCTCAAAGAACTTACATTCTTTGGGGAGAGAAAATATATAAGATATAGGTGTATTCAAAATATGAACAACATAGATACTTAGTGCTTTGGGAAGAGAAAATAAGAGTTGTCTAGAGGGATTTAGAAAGGGTTTATGTAGATGGTGGTCCCAGAGTTGAGACTTGAGGGAAACTAGTTATTTTAAGAAGTCTAAGCTTTCTAATTACTTGCTTTAATATCAAATTCCACTCACCCTGCTGGTATTCCATATCTCTCCCAGACTTCTTAATTCAATTATCACCCTTGGCTCCCTGGATTTTTTATTCCTTTCTCACCCAAATCCTTTGACCTGCTGTGTGCCTCTATGTTACCTCCTCAGCCAAAACTCTTATCTCCTTGTCCCTACTGTGGCTCTCTGTTCTTCCTTGTTTTTACAAATTACCATGGCCTGGATTGGACCATTGCTCCTCTTTAAATTATATAAGCATTTTTCTTCTCCTTCTCTCCAGTCTCTTCTTCCATCTAGGCAGACTTCTGACCTTGACCCAATTTAGTCTATTTTCTCCTATTATTGTCCATGTCGCAGAATGATGGCCACATTGCATTGGGCTAGTCATCTCTCAAAGCCAGGATTATATCTTCTTTGATAGGCACCAAGGGATATTGTGTGAGAAGGCACAATTGCCTTCTTTAGTGTCAGATGAAAAGGTTAGGGAAACACACCACTAACTCTCTAATTTTCCTTTGGGTATATGAAGAATGTACTTTCTCTAATTGATTATCCAGAGCTTCCCTAGTTCCAGGTTTAGTTTTCTTTACAGCTTAAAGTATTTGGTCTTTCTGGAGCTTTGCCTATAGGTTAGCAAAATTATTCTAAACATTATGACCAACTTGGTTTTACTTTATATTAGAGGGACATGTATCTTTCACAAAGTACACAAGAGGTTTGCAATTTCAGGAGTCTTCCAGGATGGACCCACAAAAAAATATACTATTTTTAGTACCACAGCAGGGAGACAGCTTGAATTGAACATAAGACTGCCTCTGAAAAATGTCAAGTTGCTCAGAAAGAGCATATTCATCCATTCATCCATTAATCTAGCATTTAGTAAATATCCAATTCAGGCCCATTAGCTGATTCAGGAGAAAGAGCTATAGAGTTAGAGATCTTTGGTTTAAATCTTGCTCTGGATGCTTTTGCCCAGTGTGACCTTGATCAATACATGCAGATCTCTTTCTATAAAATGAAAGAGTTGTAACAGATGACTCTGAGGGCCCTTCTAGCTCTAGTTTTGTAATCTTCTGATTCTTGAACTCTCACCTAGACTATTATAACAACATCCTATCTGGTCATTCTGCCTTCTGTGATTCAATTTCTTCATCGGTCAGATGAGGACATTAGATTCAATGTTTCTAAAGTCCTTTCCAACTCTAACTCCAAATTTAGGGTTTCCCTTACAAAGTTCACAGATCTCCAGACCTTTCAAACTTAAAATTTTTGACTTGCCCATCTTAAAGCTATTCTCTTCTCTCTGTACATAGGCATTGCTCATTCCATTTTACAGAGGAGGAAAGTAAACTTTAAAGTTAAGTGATTTGCCTCTGATCATATAGCTATTCAGTATGGGAAATGGGATTTATCCACCATATGACTTCCTGGTTTCAAAAATGCCATGCTATGCTTTGTTGTTTAGTAATTTCATTTATTTCATATAACTAACACAGAGCTCACATGTTATTCTCTCCCCATTTGGGGTTCTTGGCAAAGATACTGATTTGCCATTTCTTTTTCCAGCTCATTTTTTCAAATGAGGAACTAAAGCAGACAGGGTTAAATGACTTGCTCAGCATTACACAGCTAGAAGTGTCTGAGTTTAAATTTGATCTCGTGAAGATGAGTCTTCCTGATTCCAACCCCAGTAATCTATCCACAATGCCACCTTACTGCTCTCATGCTTTGCTGCTTCTCACCAAAATACAGTTCATAAGGAAATATAAAAATAAATAAAAACTCCCCCAAACTTCTGCAGGATACCATGTCTGGCTGAATTGGGAAATTCCACCTTTCTCTCCATGTTTGGTATAGACTTGTAGATGACACACTGGTATCTAAGGATCCAAATTTGCTGTAATTTTGTACATATCTAATAATAACACATTTTTGTAGACTTTTAAGTTTTACCAACTATTCTCCTCACCACAACTCCATGAGGTAGAGATAAATATATCCAGTCCTTCAAAGGTTCTGGGATTTTTTCCCATGTGGGTCCTCCCTCTGCCAACATAGATCACATACCCCTTCATGCCTTGGTAGGCAGATTTCAGGAGCTGCTATAGATCATCACTACCCCACTCAAAAAAAAGCATCATTTTTAGCCAAATTCTTCATAAATAATTTCTCTCAACTTTGCTATGCTAATCCTCAGACATCAAACACAAAACCCATCCTTGGACCCATACTTTTTGCCTTTCCAGTATCCCCCCATTCAGTCACTGTATCTTGCCAGTTCTACTTCCACAGCATCTTTCCCATCCTCACAGCCAATATCTGCATTCAGGCCTTCTTCTCTTGAGCAGATTACTGAAATAACCTCCTTCCTTCTGCCTCAGATCTCTCACCTCTCCAACTCTGCTCTTCACACAGATGTAAAAGCATCTAAAACACAAGCCTGACAATGCCACTCTTCTACTTAATAAATCCCACTGACTCCCTATTACTGTAGGATCAAACGTGAGCTCTCTTATTTGGTATATAAAGTCCTTTACAATCTGACATCCACCTATCTTACCAGTCTTGTTACCCTTCACACATTCCCCTTCACACACACTTCAGTTTGATGAAATTAATCTTCTTACTTGTATGACCTTCATCTATCTCTGGGCTTCTATACTTTGGCTCTCCATGCTTGGAATGAACTTCCTAACTTCTGCCCAGATGCTACCTTCTTCAAGAGGTCTTTTTTGATCCTCCCAGCTTCTAGTCCCTTCCTTCCCAAATAACCTTATGTATATATTTTGACATATATATTTAGGCACATGTTGTGCTCCTCATTCATACCTACCTCCTATAAATTATAAATTCATTAAGAGCCAGCTCTGTTTCACTTTTGAATTTATATCATCAGTGCTCAGTACATAGTAAGTGCTTAATAAATGCTTATTTGTTGGTTGATTGCTTAGACCATACAGAGCTCAACCCTTACTTAGGTTTCAAACACCATGATCATCTTCTTAAGAAAATTAGCAAAAAAGTGGACATTTGAGGGAAAATGTAAAAAGAATGAAGGAAAAAGAAAAGGTATAAAAAAAGAAAAAGGGAAATAGTTATATATTAATAAAGAGATACTGCCATTATGGCCATAATTCATTGAGGATGGCAGTCATTAGAGAGCACCCTCCCCCTCAAATGCTCTGGACTTAAAATCAGAAGGTCTAAGTTTAGATCAGCTCTGCTAGCTACAAATCTGAGTGACCTTGGACAAATCAGTGTTCCCAATGTGTACAATGAAAAAACTGGAATAGAAGTCTTTTTTGACCTCTAAATCCTGTGCTCTGAGGTCAGGTCTTTGTTCATTATGGCAAAGAGGCAACAGCAGGTTGGATTTTAGAAAGTAAAGGGTAGTTAGCAGATTGCTTGGCTGAATGAAGCCCATGACTTAGTTGTAGAATAATGGGAAAGAGCTAAGCAGAGTCTTGTCTTCCCAGTAACTGTCACAATGGCAGCTGCTCTGGGTTTTCCTGTTTTTGGCTCTCCTCAGAGTCTTGGAGACTTTGCTGCTATAATAAATCAGATGACTGGTTTTTAATGTCTGACACAGCTACTCCAGGGAGATAATTAAAAATTCATTTTTATCAAAATAGAACTAAAATCAAATCAATAAGCATTTGATTAAATATCTACATGAAGAGTGGAAAGATAATTTGATATACTAGTGGAAAAAGAGATAGTTGCCTTTGTCCTCGGGAAGATCTGGGCTCAAGCCCAGCCTTTGATTGACTGGGTGACCCTGAGCATCTCCATCAGACTATCAACTACATAGCAATTGCTGGCCTTCATCAGTAGAAAGAATATCTTTACACTAACAAAATCACAGATATGCACTCAAAAGAAAGTGTCAAATACTAAGAACACTGTTTAAAAACTTATATAAGATTTCAAAGAATGAGTGTCTCCAACAGATGGTTTTAAGAGAATGCTGAAGTGCTCTCAGATAATATAAAAAATGAAGAAGAAAGGAAGAAGTGCAGCAGGATCAGAAAAAGGCAAATATTCTCATTCTCAAAAGACAGAAAAGGGTGAAATCTTAAGATATACACCAATGAGTTTGACTTCAATTTCTGACAAAATCCTAGAACTTACTATTAAATGATTGTGTTATGAATCCTTGGAAAGGAGAGTAGTGATTATAGAGAGCTGGTATGGCTTCATCAAGAACAAATCATACCCGACAAACTTTATTTTCTATTGTAGTGAAACAATACTGGTGGATAGTCAATGCCATAAACGTCCAGGATTTCCACATTTGAGAGCTATCCATACTTGCCTTTGTGACATACAAAAAGTCCAAGAGAAATAGTTTCTGGATAATTAACCATTTTATTAATAATGGTAGCATTTTATTAATAAAAAAGTGGTCATTGGCCAATTCTTTTAGGCCAAATAACAAATCATGGAACCCACTCAGTGCTTATATATCCTTGGAAAAGTGGGTGTTTCTGGATGTAGAAATCAACTCTGATTGGTTAACTTAGGGAGTGAATCTTATAAGGAAAAGTGCAACTAACCTAATGAGAGGCTGAGAAATGTGACATTTATTTCCAAATTGCATGCAGCCTTGGGCAATTTAATCAAAGAATTTAACCCCACCCAAATCTGAGTAGAACACAATGAACGTCCCCAGGGTTTGAACAAGATTGTTGGAAAAGGCAATCCAATTTCATTATACTTCAGGTGCTAGCTCAGCCCAGGAGAGAATAAAGTTTCAGAGAGGAATACATACCCAATATTAACAGTAATTTAATTAAGTATTTCTTTCATTTTGTAGATAAGATATAGAGAAAGTATAAGAGGCTAGTATAGTTAGGGGGATTCCGGACTAATGGGATGATTGTATTTGTAAAGTAGACATTAGGCAAAAGGTATCAGCTTGGATAGAAGTCAGTGATAATGAGTCTTAGGGATCTGTCTTTGGCTCTTTGTAGGGCCAAATATAAAATATTTTTATTTCATAAATTTGTAATTTATATAAATAATTTATAAATTTATAAATGATAAAATATATTAATGACTAATGAATGAATAAATTACATTTTTATCAAATTTGCAAATTACTCAAAGCTGAGGAATAGGATGATAACAAAGACACTGGATGATAATGTCATTTTACTAAAAGTCTCAACAGGCTAGGAAAATGGAGCAAATCTAATGATTTAATAGAGATAGCAGATAGCAGAGATATAGCTAGACAACAAGTTATGTGGAGAAGATATGCATATATGCACATATATGTAAAATTATTCTATACATGTTTCTATTTATTCTCTTCTTGACTCATAGAATTTACAACCTTCAAATCTTCTCTTGACAGTACATCTTCCATTTCTTTTTAAAGGTTGAAGGAGATCATGGTGAATTTTTCATCCTTCCGAAGGCTAGCCACCTTCCTTAACTAGACTAAAAAACGTATTCACATTAAATGAAGGGGTAGCAAAGGCTAAATACTTTGCACTTTATTTAAAATGTTAATATTTCATTGTCTTTTATCTGCCCCCTACCACCTATAATTTCATCAAGTAATGGAGGGAAGACCATCTCTTCCCTATATATTATAAAAATATTTTTTATTCAGAATATTAAATGTCATTTTAAAAGCTCTTCATTAGCATGACAAAATTACATAAATATTTATCAATAGATAAAATTTTGAGAATCCTCTGATTATTACTATCAATGTTGTATGTGAAAAGGGAGATGTATATCTGCCAAAGGTGTTTGTCACTGGAGATCCAGCACCAAATCTAAATGGAAACAATATTCCCTATAAAAGATGAATACTTTTGAATGTTCCTTTATGTGGATAACATTTTGTTGATTGCATCAAACCCTGAGAAAACAGAGCTTCCCCAATGAGATCATAATAGTTCAAAAGACTTTATTAACTATACATACAGAAAAATCAAACGAAAGGGTTTTCCAGGATTTTTTATGAAATTGGGATGAACTACCCATACAATACAGAATATGATATATATATATATATATGTGTCATATTCATAATAATACAATCTGGATAGACATTACAAAGGGACAGCTATCTGGTTCAGAGTTGAACAGAAAAAAGAAAGCTGGCTTGATTATCTTTGGAAAGTTGCATAGTGCACTCAGTGAACCCCAGCTTCTCTCTAAAACAATGTTCATCTTTTAAACAATATTTTTCCAATGATGCTGTATGACTTCTATGTCATGAAATGCTACAGTCTACAAATAATTAATAGTGAAAGTCACCTGAAAGGCAATGGAGACTTACATAATGAACATGAGCTGGCTGAACCTTACCAAACTAAAATGGCATCATGATTGAACACTAGGGGCTGCCCTGAAGCTCATTTTCCCTTTCTTATTGGAAGTTGGAAGTCAAAATCCTCAAAGACAATGGAGCTAGATTAGAGGCAAGACTTTCTCCTCTAAAGTCTCTTAACTTCTCCTTCTGCTTGGGAAAGCCACATGATCATTGATAAAACTAAACTGTGACTTGATTAACCATCACATGAGGTCTATTAAAATCTGTGAAGTACCAAATCCCTTGAAGCCATTCTTTGAGTACACTCTGGTCTCACTTGCCCACAGATAATAGAAATAGATTCCTTTATAAAAAGAAAATCAATCTTTCAAAGTAACATCAGCATTGGCGAACAAAAAAAGGAGGAGGACCTAACTGATTTTTTTCAACTAATCCTATCCTAAAGGAAAGAAAGGAGAAAGAAGAATAGAAAAGAAATTTCCCTTTCACCATTTTGCTTCAAAGCCTCAACCCCATTTCTGCTCCATTGAACCAGTCTCTGTTTTTCCATCTCTATGACTATGACTCCTATTTTTCTACCAGATAGCTAACTCCTAATCCAAGCAGCTCTTCTATTCACACATCCTGTGCTTCCAGGTCTTACCCTCTCTCATCCAAAACTATTCTATCTCAAATCCAGAATTTCAAATTCCCTTCCTCCAGGAAGGAGGAAACTTGAAAGAGGGGCAAATGATCCTCATCCTCATCGTCATGATGGCTAACATTTATATTGCACTTAAAGGATTGCAAATCTCTTTAATGATTAGATTAAAACACAGTGAGAAAAAAATATGGGTCAATCACAGAGTGAGAGGTAAGTTGACTTTGGAACATTCCTTAAATTGTATCCTGTGTAGGCAATGAGGTAACACAGTGTTATAGAGCAACAAGGCTAGAGTTAGGAAGATCTGAGTTCAAATTCGATCTCAGACATGTACTAGCTGTGTGATACTCAGCAAGTTACTTAACCCTGTTTGCCTCAGTTTCCTCATCTGTAAAATGAGGTAAAGAAGGAAATGGCAAAACACACCAGTATCTTTGCCAAGAAAGCCCCAAAGTAGGATCATGAAGAGTAGGACACAACTGAAATAACTGAACAACAACATGAGCAATCATTTTTTTCTACCTGTGCATAGCCATGGCCTGGATTTTAATAGGGTGGCAGGATATACTCAAATGGTAGCCACCACCTACTGGCAAGAAAAAAGTCCTTGGTGGTACTCAATTACACTTGGCCTTCTATTTAAATATCAGAAATGAAGAATGGATTTCAGCACCAGCTTTGTGATATCAGCCAGCTGTCTTCCTATAAGAGCTTCAAATGCCCAAGTATTGGATATCTTCAAAGACCTTCTCTTTACTCTGTCATGCATCATTGTAGTCAGTCCTTTCTGCTATTTGTTCTATTCAATCTCTGCTGCAGCAGCAGTTCAGATTGAACAGTCCCATCTGGATCTGAATATGCTCCATGTCTCTCAGGGGACGTTACGGGAATCAGGCAGGAGAGAAAAGATGACACAAGCCGTTTTTCTCAGGGATGCCAGAGGAGATCACATTTCAAAGGTGTGTGGTCAAGCCTTTCCTGGTTTGAGAACTACACGTGTGGGAGAGAATTTCACAATAAAAGAACAATCTTTTCAACACTGACCAAGGCATTATTGTTGCTTTTCATTCACTAGGGCTCATCTACCCTGAGTGACTACTCAGACATGACAGAGTCTAAAGAGGGCAAAGTGTAGGAGGAGCATTTGAAAAGCACCATTGTGAAGGGAGGGGGATATACAGGGAATTTCCACTCACCCAGTGAGGTAGGGGTAAAGTGTATTCTAGCTAATCGAATATTATGATTAGCTGAGAACAACCATATTTATGTACAATTTATCCCTATACTATGCATATTCGTAGTATGTTATTTTTATGCTACACGTATTTATTTACATGTCAATTTCCAAGGAATACAGGATAAATAAAACCAAACCCTAAAACTGTAATAAAGGATTTGATCTTTCTTGGGTAGTTCAAAAAGGCTGATAGAATCCAATAGGGGACTTTCCAGTGCCTGATCCTCTTGGTGAATAGGGTCAAATTAATGGCTAGCATTGCTCCCAGATAAATATTAAATGAGGAGTTTGTATTAGGTGAATCCTAAAGACTCCACCAAGTACTTTACAAATCTCTCATTGATACCTTGTAGTATATTTTGTTACAATGTATTTTATAGATAAGGAACCTAAAGTTAAGTAACTTTCTCAAGATCATAGTAACCGATGGTGGCAGAGATCAGACAGGAGTCTCTGTAACCTCCTCTAACCTCCCCTCAAACCAACAACATATGAAGCCTCTAGACTGATTCTGAAGCAAAAAAATCCACAATATCTGGAGCACAACACGATTCTAGAAGAAGATACTCTGGAAGAACCTCAAAACAGGTCTGTTTTAATTGGGCAGGGGGGTGGTCTGCTGAACCCAGACTGCAGCGTAGGGAGACCGGGGCAGGGAGCTGGAGCAGGGAGCTGGAACAGGAGTCGGAACAGGAGTCGGAGCGTTGTGCTTTTCACACACCTGGGAGTCTTCTGCGGGCCTCTTGGACCAATCTGTCCTGATTGTGGGCAGGTGGTTTGGAGGGTCTGCCTTTTGAGGGGGATAGATTGTGAACCACTGAACCCCTAATGAGCATCGGATCTAGCTGCCATTACACAGCATCTTAAAGCAATCAGTCATTCAACAGGACTGATCAGCACCAGAAATAATTCAATCAGAGGAGCTGCCCAGTACCTGAAATAATTCAATCAGCAGAACTGCCCCAGGGTGAACTAAAGCAGAACTGCCCAGCACCTGACATAATTCAATCAGCAGAACTGCCCAGTTCCTGAAATAACTCAATCAGCAGAACTGCCCCAGGGCAAATTAAAGCAGCTGTCCCACCTTTGCCCTAAACAGACCTCACACCTTTAAAAAAAAAAATGAATAAAAAACCAAAAAGAGCTCTCACCATAGACAACTTGTATGGAGAGAGGGAAGAACAGACCTCAAATCCTGAGGCCCCTAAAGGTAAAGCAACTCCAGAAAAAGCTCCAAAGAGAGACATAAACTGGTCTCCATGTCACAAGGCTTTCTTTGAAGATTGCATAAAAAATCTTAAAAGAGAGTTGGAAGAAACATGGGGAAACGAAATGAGATCACTGCAAAATAAAATAGAAAAAATGGAAAAAGAATGCAATGAACAAAAAAATGTAATTGGTCAATTGCAAAAGGAACTAAAAACAGTAACTGAAGAAAATAAGACATTAAAAATTAGAATCGAACAATTGGAAATGAATAACTCATCAAGACTTAAAGAATCAGTCAAACAAAAACAAAAAAATGAAAAGATAGAGAAAAACATGAAATATCTCCTAGGAAAAACAACTGACCTGGAAAATAGATCTAGGAGAGATAATCTAAGGATTATAGGGCTTCCTGAAAGCCATGATGAAAGAAAGAACGTAGACACTATCTTCCAGGAAATCATAAAAGAAAACTGCCCTGATATCTTAGACCCAGAAGGCAAAATACTCCTTGAAACAATCCACCGATCACCTCCTGAAAGAAACCCAAAAATTAAGTCCCCCAGAAATATCGTGGCTAAAATCCAGAACTATCATACCAAGGAAAAGATATTACGAGAAGCCAGAAAGAAACAATTTAAATATCGGGGAGCAACAATTAGGATCACACAGGACCTAGCAGCTTCTACTTTGAAGGATCGTAGGGCCTGGAATCAGATATTCCGAAGGGCAAAGGAACTTGGATTACAGCCAAGAATAAGTTACCCAGCTAGAATGAGCATTATCTTCCAGGGAAGAAGATGGTCATTCAATGATATAGGAGAATTTCACCTATTTCTACTGAAAAGACCAGAACTGAACAAAAAATTTGATCTACAAACACAGAACACAAGAGAAACATAAAAAAGTAACAAGAAAAAAAAATTCTTGATAACTATATTTATGTTATAGATACTTATAGAATGAGGGTTGATTTTATGAATCTATTATTACATTATGATTATGATATGATTACTGTGATTTTATGATTATTATGATATGTTTATTGTGATTTTATGATTATTATGATATGATAAACTGAAAAAGAAATTAGAGGTAGAAAAGGGATAACACTGGAAGAAGAGGAAAAGGAGGTAAAATAAGGGAAATTACATCACATGTAGAGGCAAAGAAAACCTATAATGATTGAGGGGAGAAAAGGGAGGGGAATGAGAATTGGGTTAATCTCCATCTCATCAGATTTGGCTCAGAGGAAATAATAGAGGTACTTATAAGGAAACAGGAAGGAAAGGGGGAAAAAGGGGTGGATGGGGCTCTAAAGCGGAAGGATTGTTTGAGGGAAGTGGTTTTCAAAAGCAAAATAGTAGGGAGGAGGGAAAGGGGATAAGAAAGAGAAAAGCATAAGCTAGGGTAAATAAGATGGCAGGAAATACAGAATTAGTTATTTTAACTGTGAATGTGAATGGAATGAACTCTCCCTTAAAGCAGAAGCAGATAGCAGACTGGATTAAAAACCAGAATCCAACAGTATGTTGTATACAAGAAACACATCTAAAACATAGAGATACATACAAGGTGAAGGTAAAAGGCTGGAGCAGAATCTATTATGCTTCAGGTGAACAAAAAAAAGCAGGGGTAGCAATCCTGATCTCAGACCAAGTAAAAGCAAAGATAGACTTCATTAAAAGAGACAAAGAAGGAAATTATATCTTCCTAAAGGGTACCAT
>JAJPUD010004038.1:0-42149 GCA_023553655.1 Myrmecobius fasciatus
CTTGGTCATAGTGTACTATCCTGGGGATGAAACAACAATCTTTTCATGAACATGGGGAATCTGCTAGTAAAGTTATTTGCTTGCAATTCATTTAAGAAGATCACTTAAGGACCAAAAAAAAAGGAGTAAAGTAATTTTTAAAATAAATAAATAAATGGAGAGTACAGGGAAGAATTTTTTAATAGGGCTTGGAATGATTTGTTTAAGATAGTATGCTTTATATGCATTGAACTTCCCATGGCTATATCTGTTTTCCTTTCATTAAAAAAAAAGTTTTTTTTAAATCTCATAAAACTGAAATCCTTTGACTCTGACTACACTACTATATAGTTAACCTGAGTGATACTTCCTACACACCAAATATAACTATATTCTCCTTAAACCTTTATTCTTTTGTTTTCTTCCTTTATTAATATGCCTGCCATGTTTTGTTTGTGATTTTCTGGCACTTTGAATCAGTTTGTGATGAGTCTGGCACCTTGCGTTGAATTTATTTTTACCCCCTATTAAAGAGAATTATAAGGAATACTTCTATATATACAAGGATTCCTATATATACATGTACAAATATACATATGTATGCATGTATATACACTGACCTGTGTGTGTGTATATATACCTTACACATATACATAATACATACATATACCTATATATGTGTGTTTTTATGTGTGTGTATATTTTGGTCCCATATATTTCAGCACACACACATATATATATTTGCATTTACATATATATACATATACACACATATGCATATCCATAGAGCAAAGACAGCCTTGAGACAAGGGTCATCACCAGAGTCAGAAAGAGCTGTGTTCAGGTCCTGACGCTGACACCTATTAGTTGTGCAAATATAAACAATTTACTCAACCTCTCTACACTCATTAGCTTTCTAAGACTTAGAAGTTGCCACACTGTATTGATGGAAGGAGTTTCCTTACTAAGACAAGTTAATGGAAATATAAAATGGTTCTTTATACTCAAATATATAAAAATATGAATTTTTTTATCTAGTGTTGATTACAAGTTTTCTATGACATACACAAGTTTAGTAGAGACAGCAAAGAGATTAGTAGGTATAAATAATTATAGCAACTCTCATTTAGCATTTTAAAGTTTACAAAATATTTTACTCTTAGCAAACCTGTGAGGTAGCAATACATGTATTCCTGTCTCCATTTTATAAATGAAGAAGCAGAAGCCCAGAAAAGAGAACGGAATTGCCAGAAAAAGTGATATGTCAAGATGAGAGAGTAGCTTTTCAGATACAAATTTGGGTGGAAAGAAAAAAAAAATCTCCCTTTCCTTTGTTTGTCATAACCAAGTAAGAGTCTCTCTTTTTAGGCAAGTGGCTATTTAGGTGAACAAAACTGCATTGTTCATATCATCTATTTAGTTTCCCCAGCAACCTCAATTTTCCTCAAAGGACATCACACAGAATGCATATCCTCCAAACAGTTATTAAAACTTAACTGGGAAAAATTGAGTTGAAGTATCCACATTTGAGGAAACTTTATTGGAACCAAGAATGATCAGTGAGAAACAAATCATGGCAGAAAGGCACAGAACTCTTTTGTAGATGGGGCCTCACTACCTCTAGTACAATCACAGTTACAAGAAAGAGCTCCCCATTATAAAAGCCCTTTTATGAGTGCCATTTAAGCAGTCATGGCTTATCTAAAGGTTGAACTAATTTTGATGAAATCCTCAGGGATTGCAGAAGATGGAAGATAGTATGTTTTATGGGATGGTACAACTGTGCAATGAAGCAATGAAAAGAGAAAATGGGAAAGAAGTGATCTCAGCTGACATCTATATGGATATTTACAGGGTGAGAGTGAGGGAGGTAAGAACTTATTCTTTGAAGTACAGGAAAGCATAATAGAATTGTATTGCTTCAGGTAATCTCTAGAAGACATCATGGCCTTTTCTCTCTCTCTCTCTGTAGCACTGAATCTAATCCATTTCATTTGTAAATAGCTTTCTGTTTTCCAGGAAAGACATAACATAAGGTGAAGGAAAGAACTGTTCAATTGTTACCCTCATGTCTGAGGCTTTGTGACTCCTCTCCAGGTTTTCTTGGCCAGGATACTGGAGTGGTTTTGGCCATTCTCAAATTAAGTTAAGAGATTTAGACAGTCAGGTAGGAATAAATCTAATTTGAAAATTGAATTACTCCAGTTATATGTCATGAGGCAGCCTAACAGCAAATAGAGAACTCTCCTCCATTTTGATGATGTAGGTTCAAGTTTCTGACAGACATATGCTTACTGTGTGATGCTGATCAAATCAAGTAACTTCATAGTATCCTAGGCAACTCTCTTAACACTGTAAATTGAAGAACAGGTAGCAATCTGCATTACACACTGATAGTTCTTTATACCTATAAATCATAGGTCTTATCTGTGTTGCATTCATTCATGTGTGTGTATTTGTACAAAATGGTTGTGAAAATCTTTTCCTTATCATATACAAATGTCACCTGAATTTGTTAAGGGTAAAATTCTTAAAGCGTGGCAAGAAAAAAAAAATAAAGATGGAAGGTTTAAAGTTTTAACCTAGAGGTCAGATTGTGTCAGTTAACAAAGACCATACTTGCATGGACTTCAATCTTTTCCAGGCAAGAAAAAACACCCATTGCATTACTTGCTCATTAAGTTGGGGGGAAGTTTTCACATGCTTGGAATAGACATCTTACTAACTCACCAAGAGATCTGTGTCCCATCAGTTATCCCCAACATGGTTTCCCCCTTCTTCCAAGAGGATTTTTCCAGAGTTTGATCCCTGAGCATGCTACAGCTTCTTAGAGCCACAGGTGAAAGACGAATGCCAGGTTGTAACTAAAGATGGATGAGCAGCCCGAAAAAGGGTTCTGCAAGATCTCATGCCAGAGGTGCTAGTCCTCCTGTGCAGTGCACGTTAACTTCACTCTCCTTTGAACTGGTTAAAGGAAGGAAGACTTATATACACAAGCAGACACATGCAGTTAGGTATTTCTGAACATTTATAACTTAGTAGGAAAATAGGAAAAAAAAAGAGAAGAAAAGGGGTGAGACCATAGGTTAGGGGAGGGATTAGTTCTAAAGATATACAAACATATAATTATTTTTGATATAGTAAAGAATAAAAACCTGAGGAGACACATATTAACTGGGGAGTAGTTGATCAAGTTATGGTATATAAATATAGTGGAATACTATCATTCCATAAAAAAGTATAAAGTACATGGTTTCAGAGAGAACCGAAAAGACTTCAGTGAAACTGAGTCAGAATGATGACCAACTATGACTAAAAAAGATTAATGAAGAAACATGCTACTTGCATTTTATTAGGTGAAGGACTTCGGATTTAGAATGAGACTTTTTTTTTTTTTCCTGATATGGCCAATATGGAGATGTGTTTTGGTCATTTATAAAATTTTATCATGGTTATTGTTTTTCTTTCATTCTCAATGGGGGGGGGTTGGGATAAGATTTTTGCTGATAACAAAAATATTAAATAGGAAAAAATAGAAAAAGAAAATGTTGACAGGAACTATTTCCTTAAATATGACTTTTGTTTTCCCCACCTTCCTGGCATAACCCAGCGCACAAGAGAATTTAACTTTTAACAGGCTGGGTAACTGATTTTCAGAATCATAATGCTTAAGCTGTATGGTTCAGTAGAAAGTAAAATGTTTGGGAAATCAATAGATGTGCCCCCTCCCAAGTTTTATAAGGGAGGGGGATTCACATTTTACCTCTGCTGATTATTAACTGAGTGAATTTGGACAATTTGTTTAACTTCCATAGGGTATAGTTTTCTCGTTTGTAAAATGAAGTTATTGGATTAGATGACTTCTAAGATCCCTTCCAGACCTAAATCTGTGATCTCATGATCACTCTTCTTTGCCACTAATTTAATATGTGGTTTCAGGTAAGTCATTTTCTTTTTTCTATCTCTAGTTCACAATTGATAGGAGAAGATTAAATTAGGGGATTTCTAAGAACATTTTCAAATTCATTGTTGTATTTCTGCTGTCCATGGCTGAATGATTTAGCTTTAGGGTAAACTTAAATATCTCTAAGCATACTTGATATCCTTTGGTAAACTAGGAAAACCTATGATTAAGAGAATACTGTGATTCATGGATCATTCATTTTTGGCCTCATTAACCTCCACGTTCTTCCTAGTATTACTTGGGAAGCAGCTGGATCCATACCCATGAAGTCAGAGGGCCCCGAACACATCATTGTTTAGAACCAAACTCCTTGAAATGAGCTTTGAATGTTCCAAAAGGAATGAATGAAACCAGCTTGTTCCTTTGTGCTTATGAAGGCAGGCTGCCTTATGTCTTCTGGCCTCTGGATTCCCACAATGAAATAGTTCCCTCAACTAGACTGGAAAACATAAAGTAACTAAGGACATCAGCCAGAAAGCATGTTCCCTAGATTTATTTTTTTTTCTTTCAAATTAAGAGCATTTACTTTTCTTGTGAAGCTAGAGAGGAAATGACAACTTAATTCTCTTTCTTTTCATTTACATCGACCTCAACCAAATAGCTCTTGGTTTTATTTTGTCCCTATAGACACAAATCCTAATGGAGAACATATGCTGGAATAAACAAAAACAAGAAGAAAAACAAATCCTAAATTACAGAACTTGCATTCAGCTTTCTTAGAGGGAAGCTGAAATAGTTTAGCAAACCCAGAAATGAATTTTAACAAACCTTTATTGAGCTCTTAGCATGGGTAAAATAGTATGCTCAATGCTAGGTGGAATGTAGAGATGGATAAGTTATGATGTCTGCTGGTGGAAAGCTTCCCATTCTGGTATACTGGTGAGAATAAGAAGGGAGGAGAAGAGAAACCTATTGGGAGATTTCACCCTAATATAAATAATACAAAACAGTACATAATTGAATGTGTGAGTGCAGTGCACAGTGGAATAAAGGTTGAAAGTAGGGGGGAATCTACAAGTGGAAGAGCTACTAAGAGGAAGTCTGGTCCAAACTTTCTTTCTAGACAAGGAAACTGGCCAATAGAAGTGATATGACTTACGTGGCATCTTATCCTTGTTTGGTAACATAAGGATATAACTATAAATATAAGATTCAGAGTATATAATGTAATAGCTTTAATTAGCTGCTGAATTACTTTAACAAAAAATAGGTGTCTTTTGTGTAGAAAGATCTGTTTTATTCTGAAATAGGAACAAAATTTAGATAACAATTCCTTCCCTCAAGTAGCAGTTAGTTAAATAGGAGAATGATAATAATAATTAATAATAATAATAATGCCATCAGAACAAAGATTCACAATATTATACAAGTGGATGAGAAAGACACAGTACAAAATGTTCACATATGTCACATCCTGGGTGACAAAACATGGAGAATCTGCTCTTTCAAGTAAGACAATATCTCCTGGAGCAGCTTTGCTGAGTAAAACCATCAGTGGAAAAGCAGAGGATATCTAGAAATTTTCCTTCCTCTGCATGATGTAATACTGAACAAGGAATCCTACAGAACAAGCAGCTAGCAGACCAGACAGATGACCTCACCTCTTTGCTTGCATTCCACAGTGATACAACTCACTGAAAACCAAAGAGTCCCACAGGTGGTTAAGAACTCAACTTTTGGACTCCTTATGCTGGAGCACATCTCTAGCTCCCTGGAGATACAGTCCAAGTCAAAGGAACATCAAATACTGTCTAGCCCGGCTCATTCAGTTGAATGGAATGACTATGAAAGGAAAGAAGTAAAGGAGGAATGGAAATAGATGCATCCTTAGCCACAGCCATAAGAAAATATGGGTTACTTAAGCAGGAGATGATAGATGTATTTTATCTTTGTACGTGCTAACATTTATAATCAGGACCAGAAGATTGAAGTTGTACTTGGGATTTTATCAAAGCCTCAGTGGTTGAGTAAGTGGTTTATGATCCATCTTTTCTCATGTGGCTTTGGAATCCTTAAAATCTAGTTTAGTTCTGTGACATGTAAGTTTTGTTCAGAGCAAGCAAACAAGCGGTGGAAAACCACAGAAATTCTCAGAGATCTTGAATGAGAACTAGAGAGAGAAAGGGGAAGGAATATGAAAATGCTACAGCAGAAGGAAAGATACTAATTTTCCTAAGGAATGATGGTGATTATAATTATAAATAATTATTCTCTTATATAGCAGTATTAATTTTTACTATTAATATTCCCACAGTGCTTTAAGGTTTACCTGTGTGCTTTCCTTTCAGACTGGTGAGATAGTAATATGAGAATTAAAATATATATACATGCATACATTATATATATATATAACATATGTATATGTATTTATAACATATATCTCTCAAAATGTATAATTTTCTAAAAACACACATTTTTATTTTCTTCTTTTCTCAAGCCTCCCATGTTTGATCTCTCTCTCTCTCTCTCTCTCTCTTCATTTCTCTCTTTCTCTTTCCCCCCTCCATGTATGCATATATATCTATATGTATGTATATATTTATTATTTATATATGTGTATACTCTGATAGCCACAACATAAATTCTGTTATTTTTTTTAACCTATGTTGTAATTATTGTCATGGACCTTTTTGACAGTATTTGAAGCCTATGAATTCCTTCTTAGAATAATGTTTTAAAATTCTTAATAGGATTACAAAGAAAAGTAATTATATTGAATTAAAGATGTCTAGCACCTCTTTCACCTTCCCTCTTCAATTCATTCTAGGTTAAAAAATCTTGCTGAAAGTCATCCAGAGTCATAATAATCTCATCCCTAGGAGCATGTTGCCTTCTGCTTATTCCTGGTACCAGGCTAGCTTCCAGATGTTTTGGAGAATGTGTCCACAGATTGGACAGTTGTGGAGTCTGCTGAAATCTTAGAAAGTCAGCACTCAAAAAACTAATAACTTACCTTTTTCAGTAAGCCTCACTATTATTCTTCCTGGATTTATTCCTCAATAATTAGAGGAGTTGGAATTATGCTATCTTTAAATGGCAAAGAACAAATTCCTCTTCCCAACTCTAGCCACCATCTACTTCAATCCTACTGTATCAGTGTCATTCTCCATATATGCACCATTCCCTATTTCCACTGTGCCCTATAGAGCTCCTGTTCTATAACTGACAAAAGTCTCATCGTGTACCATTTCCTTCCTATTCCTTTTATCTTCTGTAACTCATTTGAGAGCCAGATCACTCCAGATAACACCACATTCCTGGCCTCCCTTTCTATACTTTCACTCAAATTCCCAATTTACTGGTCATGGTAGGGAAATTGGAACACTATTTGTTCCATATTGTAACATCAGGTTCTCTTTCTGCTGAGATTCATCCAAATTTATCACCCTATCTAGAATCTAGCAGCTGTAATTTGTTGAAAATTGAGAGAGCAGAACACACTCTCTCTTTTCTCAATCAATGCCTGACTGACAGCATTTGTCTCCATCTGAAAAGAAGTTCTCATTTTATATATTGATTTTATTCAAAACATCCACATTACTTCAATTTATTTATTCCCCATAATCTATGCCTTCACTCTCCCTGAGATGGGCTGCACTAAAAATGGTTATGCCATTTTTTGTCTCTATTTTGTCTCTATCCATCCATATTCCACTTCTATGTTCAGGAACTCTACATTTCTTTTATATGATCATAATCTTAGCTATCCATTAATTAACCTATTCTTCATTTTCACCATGAGCTACTAATCCCTCCTTTTCTCAGTATTACTTCAATCTCTCACTCCTGTTCTGTCAACACTTCCTTCCCTTCCTGATCTTGATGAACCTATCTTCTAGCTTCAAATCCCTTGTTCTCATATCTTGTAACTGATGGAAACTTGACAAACCCCAGTCCTCAATTATATGTACCACTCATCTGCTTAATTCCTACAAGTTGATAAATGGGGCTAAAGGAAGTCACAGAATCATGTAGATTGGATGAAATTTACTGTAGCAAGAAAACCCTACTGATCTTCCCTAATTAATTGCATATTCCATTCATCACAGCTGTTGTTTCAAACTGTTCCTTTTTTTCTCATGCTTCCAGGGCTTTCCCTTTCCTACTTGGAGATGAGAACCTTCCTCCTCCCTCCCAAAAAAATCCTAAGGCAATAGCCTTAGCTGAGAGCTCCCTCTTATCAAGTTCTTATCTCACATTCCTCTAACATTAACATCTTCAATTCCTCCTAGAAGACAATTTTTGATGATGTGACCCTTCTTATCTACTCCAGCACTTGATACCATTTCTTTCTGCCTTCTCTAGAGAATTTCCCCCAAATCATCCATCATCTCACTAATCTTCAGTGCCTTCTTATCTACTCACTTCTTTCTTACTGTTTTTAAATCTATCTTTCCTATCCTAAAAAGCCCACACTTGTGCCAGTTACACTTCCCAGCTATTATCCCTTTTCCTTCCCATCTTAGATTTCGCCTGCAGTTCTTTTCCAAACTCTGCAATTTGTATTCCTACTTCTCATTCAACTGAAACTGTTCACTCTGAAGTTACCAAATGGTCTTTCATTTTCCGAATCTAATGACTTGTTCTCCTCACCCCTAATTCTAAAGCTTTTTTGACATCTCTGCCACAATGGACACTTTTGACCACTTTTTCTTGGATATTATCTCCTTTATGGGTTTTTGTGACTGTCTTTCCTTTGCTTCTCTACCTGTTTGTTTCACAACATCTCTTGAGTCTTTTTTGCTAAATATTCATCTATATCCATGTAATGTCCACTAACTTTTGAGGGTTCCTCAAGATTCCATCTTAGACTTTATTTTCTCACTTGGTAATCTCACTAGAGATATTTTGATAATCATCTCTATCTAAATGTTCACAATACCTAAAGATATAGTTTCTGTCTTAAACTCCATTCCCCTATCATCAATTGCCTAAAGAGCAATTATTTTATACCATAGGTGTCTCAAACTCAGTAAATCCCAAACAGAATTCATTACCTTACTTACCAAACTCAGCCCTCTTTTGGAATTGTTTGTTATTCTTAATGGTACTATGAGCCTTCTAGTCTTCCAGACTTACCATTTCATTTTTATTCTTAACTCTTTACTCTTCCTTACCTTATGTATCTAGTCAATTGACAAATTTTGTAATTTCTTCTCCCTCATGAATACAAGTCTTCTTTACTCACACAGATACCATGCTACTTTAGACCTTAATCACTTCTTACTTGCGCTGTTGTAATAATCTTTTCATTTGGTCTTCATCTCAAATCTCTTTTTCCTCCAATTCATTCTTCACACATCTGTCAAAGTGATTTTTACTAATGCAAAAATTTGAGCATGTTATTTTCTTAATCAATTTTGGTAATTTTCTGTTATGTGTAAAAGCAAATATAATCTCTTTTGTCATTTAAGGTTCTTCATAATCTGACTTGCCTATATTTCCAGAACATAATAGATACTTAATTTGTTGAATCATATTTTTGTACTTGTGATTATTAGTGTCTGTACTTCTATCAACATGGTAAAAACTGCAGACATCTCTTCATAGGGATTCAGCTTTTGTTTTCAGTCACTTCCCCTCATCTGCAGAGCATTGATTTGGCTTATTCCTCAAGAGTTACAAGTCTTTCTAGGGGCAGTTAAAGTGAGGTAATCTCCTGGACTAATCCTCTTTATCCTTGTAGTTGGCTGTGGACCCAATTATAACTAAATAGTCTGCTAAATTTTACCTTGTAATTTGTCTGTCTTGGAAATGAACTGAGAGAGGGTGCTCACATTCTCCTCTCTGTTCTTCTTGCTGCCAGAGCAAGAGCTGATGCCTGCCCAGATGTTTGGCATCTCTATGGTCCCCTTTGGTGCTGTCTTCCTTTTAGAGTATCCTGTTAGAATGGGTTGTTTCCAAGAAGCTGGGAAGAGTGCCTTGCACGTGCAAAATACTTGGATGTGTAGTAAGAACAAAACTTGACTCAAACCATGTTTCCCCATCTGCTCTAAGTCTCTCTCCTTTTAGCTAACCTGAAAATGTGTTTACATCTCAGAGGCTTTTCATGAGTAGCATGCATCCAATTTGGATTTAAAATTTCAGCTTTTGAATTGTGTAAAACTATACCTTGGGGCCTATGTGAAAAAATAAAATACATTCATGGCTATTATAAAAAGCCCACATCCATTTGCTTTTGACATGCTGTAAAAATTCTGCTCTATATCATTATGCCTTTGGTGCTATTGGAATTCATTTCATACAATGTTTGAGCTGAAAAGGATATTAGAACCTAGATTATTATGACTGGAAGGACTTTATGACACAATGTCTAATCTGGAAGGGACTTTTCCTAGGGACAATGTAGCCCAACCTGTTTCCTGCCCTTATCTTGAAGATAATGCTATTGAATACAGAGATCAGAAGTGACTTGACTACAAGCACAGAGTTAGTGGCAGAGCTCATATTAGAACCCAAATGTATAACTCTGAAAGAGCAGTAGATTTAGAATAGCATGAAATGGGTTCCTTGATAATCTGTGTGGTCTTGAGCAAGTCATTTTAATTCCTATAGTTTTCTTATATATAAAATCAGTGAGTTGGGCTAAATGATCTTTAAAGTCCCTTTGCATCTCTATGCCTCTGATCCTATGACCAGATGGCATCCTCCTACTCTAAAGTCCTTTGATGCCATAAATCATGTGAGGAATTGATAGCTTAAATGCCCATCACTCAGAGTGTTTGCTGGTCTTGGAAAGAACACTTTAATAACAATCAGTCATGCCCGTTGCCAGCCCTTTGATGATTTGGAAGTAAATTTTCTTCTCTGAACCTCTTTTCTCCTTTGCAGAAAGAGAAATCTTGGCCTTGTCTTGCCAATATTTGAGAGTTTCAAAATGAGATAACAGATGTGAAAATAATTAAAAAACTATAGATGATTGTACAAATAAAAGGCAGTAGAACATCTCTGAGTCAGTTGACAACTTAGGATTTTAAGATTCAGATGTAGGTAAATTTCTAGAATGAGAAGAGAGAATTACCAAACCATGGGTGTATTTGTGAATTATTATATGGATGTTGGTTTAGTCAGGGAAGACATCTTTAAAAAGCCAGAGTTTTGCTAAAATGGAAAGTTATAAAGCACTGAAAGCTTGCCTATGACTGGTGCTTCCCCTCTGTCCCTTCTTCTCAACACATCCCAAGAAAGCTTTTCTGGAAGCATCTACCCAATTGATTTTACTGCGCATAGTAGAACCTACTGAGCTATAGAATTTCCTAAACTTTCCCTTATCCATTGCTTTCCCACTATTTCTTTCCCCCTCTCCCTCCTACAGGAACTCCGTAGGAAAGGTCATCAGACACACTCATAAAGCCAAATAAATCCCACAGCTGCCAGATGGCTACAAAAGGGAACACCAGGACCCAGTGTGGGGAGGTTACTGGTCTCCTGAGAACTTTGTGGGATGGTGAGCAGGGTGGTAATTGACAATAAACAAGAAAGAAAGATTGTCCTCCAGCCAAAGCCATTCCAGGAGATCAGGAAATATAAAACCACATACTTGGCAAGTTGTTCACTATGTTCTTAGATGGTTTTCTAAGGGAACTAAAAGCTCAGTGGGTTGCTTTGTAATTCAGCTGCCTCTTTAGTAAGTTAGCAAGGTGATACTTAAGTCTTTCTCCCTCAGTAGGCATGCTTATATATCATAGGAAGAGGGTTGAAAGGAACCTGAACTAGACTGTCTAGTCCAAGCTCTTCATTTTGCATCTTAGAAAACTGAATAGAATAGGAGAACAGAGCAGCTAGGTGATGCAGTGGATCTGGAGTCAGGAGAACTTGAGTTCAAATCTAAACTCAAATAATGTTATTTGTCTCAATTTGTTCATTCTGTAAAATGAGCTGGAGAAGGAAATGGCAAATTCTACTTCCTTTGCCAAAATATCAAATGGTCCAAAGAGTTGGACAGAACTGACCAAAAAAAAAAGATAAAAAATCCTAGGGAAAAAAAAACATGTCCAGGGTTAGTTTCCCCAATATCTAGTGAGATGCTACCCTGGTTTTTTTTAACCCAAAAGTTCAGGCATAAAAATTTTAATAGATAACTAATCTAGGCTTCTCTTGTTCAATTTAGTGGAAGACTTAGCTGTTTTTACCTTTTAACAAATATTTTCTTCTACTTCTAATCAAGGTTGAATTTTTTTTTTTTAGATAGTAAAGAAGCAATGAAAAAAGGTCACTCAATAAGTGTTGTTGAGTGAATTAAGTCAGATGACCTGAATTTTAGTTCTGTTTTCACCCATTACTATCTGGGTAACCTTAAGCAAATAATGAAATCATTATTATCATAACTGATAATTATTAGTGCTTTAGGGTTGGAAGGGCAATTTATATACATTTTCTTATTCCATTATGATGATAGTCCTTTGCAATTACTGTCATTCTTCTTTCCTGGGTAAGGAAACTGAGATTCAAAAAAAGTTACGATTTGCCAATTTGTCACACAGTGTTCAGTATCAGGGGTGGGATTCAGATTCATGTCTTCCTGATCATGTCATACAATTAAGGCCTTAGAAATAATTCAGTACAATTCTGCCATTTAATAAATGAAGAACTGGGGCCTAGAAAGGGAATGTAAGTGTCTAAAATCATGTAGACTGATCCTAAGGATCCTTCTGGTTTCAAGTCCAATATTCAAACCATGGTTACCTCATGCTACTTTTCCACTGGAATTAGAACTGGAAAGGACTTTAGAAATCTTAGTCTATAATTCATTTTACAAATGAAGAAATAGAGATGCCATGCTGGGAATTTAGTAGTCCAAAGGAATAATAAAAAGGTTATTTAAGAGAAGAGCTAAGATTTGACTCTAGGTCCTTTGACTTCAGATCCTACAGTCTTTTGACTCTTTACCACATTGCCTCCCACCTGGAACTACAAGGTATTTAAAAAGGCAATAAGTGCCATTTGAGGTCTGAGGAGGAAAAGCTTTCATCTTCAGTTGCTCTTCCTTTTGGCCATACTGCTTATAATACAAAGATGGTATTGGGATCAGTGCTATGTGCTACCCTGTGTATAAAAACCTACAAGTTCTTTTGGATCTCTTTCTTCTCCCCAAACCCCAAGTCTTCCTTTTCCCAACAGCTGCTTTGAGATTTGTTTTTGGAAGCTGCCATTTATTTTTTCAGGGATAGCTAGGTGGTAAGTGGATAGAACACTAGGTCTGTAGTCAGGGAGATCTGAGTGTAAATTCAGACTCAACACTTACTAGTTGTGTGACTCTGGGCACATCACTTAACCCCTTATTTCCTTAGTTCCTCATCTTTAAAGTTGGAAAACATTGGAGACAGAAATAAATAGATTTCTTTAGTATTGCTGCCAAGAAAACAGAGTTGGATGTGACTAGACAACATCAAAATTTATTTTTCATTTATTCCTTTCTTAAGTCTTTAGATTTTATTTTATACTCCTTCACTTTCCATCTTTTCTTCTGTAGTATTGTTTCATTGCTATTTTGGGTGAAAAGTCCGCTTCAAGGGTGGTGCAGCCTGAGACCCTATCCTTCTTTGTTTGGACAGACCCATATGGATGGAGGAGAATCCAGACAGATTCTCCCTCCCTACTGTGAAATCCTCAGACTCCTGGAAGTCATAAACCTACTCTGAACTGAGGGGGGGGGGCAGAGTTCAAATTAATATTCAAGCAAATGAAGCTTTCTGTTCCAAGGATGGCAAGAAAAATAGATTTCATGAGCTCCTTAAAAAGACTTTGGGGGTTTCCAGCAACCTACTGAGGAATACTTATTGCATTTGCATGTCAAGGAGATGAAGTCCCCAGAGGATTCTCCCACCAAGTACATGTGTATTTAAAAGGGAAGGGGAAATAAGCTTGCAGCAAATCCTTATATGGGCTCTGCCCAAAGTGAAGCCTTTGAAAAGCATTTCAAGACTGCCTCAGTTGGCTCCAGGGCTATTCCATGCTCACGTGCAAGGGCAGAGGACATTAGGAGGGGTAGGTGAAAGGAGGTAGGGTGAGAATTTCACAACCCAGCGGGCCCTTCAAGATTCCCAAACCAAAGGGGTTTTACATAAATTTGGAGCAGCTCTGGAACAGAACCAAGCTGCTTTTGAGGTTTTTTACCCCTCACTAATTCTGGCTCCAGCTGGACTCCAATTGAGCGATGAAAGGGAATTGAAAGCCCAGAGTCTCAGTAAGCATTTGGGAAGGGAGCTATTCAGGCCCCATTCACTAACCCCACATTGCGGGGTTTCCATGGAAACAGGCATATGTTTGAATGTGTTCCATGCTTAGGGACGGTGCCTTAAGGTCTCCCCTTTTCAGAGCAACTTGATCTCGTGGGCCTCGCTTCCTGGATGTCTGAATGGGCCCTGTAGGTTAGTGTGTCAGTCTCCAGGCCTTTTCAAGGGTGATATAGGTGGAGAAAAATGCCCGGCCCTTAAACTGAGGAGGGAGGATGAGGTTCTGGAAGGGTCTGAGAACTGAGGCAAATCCAAAGGCAGCTGGCATGGCTGAGGTGGATTAGAGACTGGAGGCTGAAGCTGATCCAAACTCGAGTCTGGCTCCTGGCCTTTGCGAGGCTTGAGGGTGAGGAGATGAAAAGCTGACTTGGATGTCAGCCATCCTGAGGCCTTTCCAGAGTAGTGGGGAAGGCCGGGGAATAGCAATGCAGCTGATAGGGAAGGCAGAGCTACAAAGTTTGGGTCAGTCCATTTCCTTTTATCTACCTGTTCTTGTCAAACATAAGTTATATGTACTTCTTAAGAACAAAGACTTAGAACTGGAAAGGAGTAGAAGTCATCCACCCATGGATTTTTACAGATGTGGAAACTGAGGCCCAAAGAATTGGCAGACATAACTCCTAAGTGTCTGAATTGGGATTTGAATCCAGGTTTTCCTGACTCCAAATCTTATACTCTAGCTATTATGGTCTCTTATTTACTGAACACAGAATTTGAGACTGTCTAGGTCACCTATTCCTTCATTTTATAGCTCAAGGAAACAGAAACCTAGAGGGTTGCCCAATTTGCTATAGTTACTGGTAGTGAGCAGGAGATCCATGACTAGAAAACATTCTCTTCCCACTATACCATGCTGCCTTACTTAGAGAACTCAGTTCTCTCTTTTGGCTTTCCAAGGATAGAGGAATTTTGTAGCCTAAGTCATATTTATCTCCTTTCTCCATTCCACACTTAAAACTGACTATGAATCTATCTTAGTCATGATCTGTCCAAAGCTTTGAGCTAAAGTCAAGTGGAATGAGTTATCATCTATACTCTTTCTAAAGCTATCAATAACTGTTCGTCAAGCCTCATTTCCTCCCATGACTTTTCCAAGCATACCTTTCTGCCCATCGCAATCCCTCTCTTTTTTGGGAAAGTTTATTCAAAGTCCAAGGTGATAGGGACTAACAAAAGTTCTGCCTGGTAGATTTCTAAGCTTTTTTTCTGCTTTAACATTCTAAATTTCTACTCTAGTCCTTGCTAAATAATCCTTCTCTAATTTTTGTTCTTCCTTCACAGAGAAGTATATAACCATATACTCTCTTGCATTATTTGCTAAGCATTTTATGATCATTAGAATTGTCTGCCCACCTAGATTATACACTCCTGGAAGTATATCATTATTTTTTCTATCTTCTTAGCAGAGTGTTGAACATTTATTGCATATGCACTCGGTAAACAGTTGATTACTTGAAAAATAAAAATAGTAAATGTACTTGGTATTCAATTCTCATGGCCCTCTTGTCAGCAGTTGGCTTAGGAGCAAGTCAAGTCAGCTCTTTAGTACACTAGAGGAGGGCTTCAAGCTCTTTGTGCAGCTGAGGTCGGGTTCTGGAAATGGGATGAGACAACGTTTGCACACATACCTATTAGGAAAGAAGTCAATAGTTCAAGCAATTTCCACTGCATTTAGTGTCAGTTTACCTTGGGAAAACCATCCCATCCTTTGTGAAAATTGCAGTATGTTGTGTAAGAGAAGTAAATGATGTTTAGAGAAGCTTGCAGTCTTCTGTATGTGATCACTTAGGATCTTCCCTTTTATTTCCCTGTAGAACTTGGCTGCTATACCTCCTGGGACTTCTTTAAGGAGTGAGGGTATATAACTGTATTTTTCTGGGTTTCTGGAGTGACCCACAAGCAGGCCTTGTATGACTCAGGAGACAATTCATGCAATTCATTTTAGAGAGATTCTGAATAGTGATGATACATACTTTAGGCCAGTTTCAGAGCTGTCTTTCTCTCTTCACAATTTAGTTAAATTTCCTCATCAATGGGGACAGTGGAAGCATTTTCATGACTGGTCATGATATAATATATATTATCAGAGTGCATAGTGACCAGAATTATTTTAGAGAAAGCAATATATGTGGAAGAGAAAGAGTACCATCATCTGGATTGAATACTAGGCTAGTAGCAACACATCCAAGACTATTGCAGGGCCAAAACAAAGAACTGAGACCTCATTTATTTCTGAACAAATTGATCCACGGATTTTAATGAAAAGCAGACTATGAGTTGATTAAGAATGAATATTGTGCTAAAAATCTTACTTCTAACTTATGATCCATTCCAGAGTACTGGCAAGTACCCAAAGCTAGCTAAATACTGGGAACTGAAGAGAAATGGATTACAAGTTAATTTCTTAGGGGTCCAAACTCTGTCTCATTAAAATGAAGAGTCAGTAACTTCACTGAATCAGAAGCCATTGAAGGAAGTGGGAAATTGGGGTAATGTGATATTTTCAAGATATAAAGCATGTTTCAGTGGATAATTGGCTGTTTCAGCAGGGACTACATTGACACTAGCGTCTTTGTAATGAGGGATTTTTAAAAGGCAGCCCAATTATGGCTTTCAGGCTAATAAGCTTTTCACAAGGAAAAGGATGCTAAGACTAGAGTTTTTCTGTTCCCTACTTCCTTCTCCCACCCCCAAAGCCAGTACAGTTTCTTTAGTACTGGGGCCAAATAGTCTCTTTCCAACCTATATGCCCAGCATCATCAATTCTCATTTCTGCCCCAAGCCACATGTCCATGGAGAGAAGTTTCTCTCTTTCCTTTTATCTCTTCTCTTTCCTCCACCCTCCTCCTCCTGTCTTCCCCATCCCCTTCTTTCTCTGGGGTCTGCTTTCAAAGTGAAGCCAGCTTTTGGTAAGAAAACAACCGAGCGATTGGTTTAATAATCGTTGGAGTGAATGAAACTCGTTGCCCTATCAATGCCTAAATCTAACAGCTAGAAAAATGATAGCTAGGAGTACTGGTTAGAGAACAGGGAGGAAGAAGAAGGTCTGAATCAAAGAACTGAGGTAATGAGGCAAGGGTTTAAGGTGGCCCAACAGAACTAGAGAAAATTTTTTCTCTGGGGAAGGAGTGCAAGTGGATTAGAACACAGGAACCCATTTGGATAACAGAACAAAATACTAAATAAAATAAAGAACTGAAAAGTCTTTTTTAATGAGATTCACACAGTTTCAGGGAGCCTGAGGAAATAATCATTGTTTTGGCAATGTATTTTGACTTAGTAATCAGGCATTGTTAGTGGATTTTAGTTAGAAGGTACAAGGATCCTTTGTTGGAGCTTCTATGATAGCCATTACCTTGCCATGACTGGAAGAGGTGACAGAGGGGGAAGGTGAGAGCTCATGGGGGTAAGGAGGAACCTTATAACATCTGAAATAATGGATTTCATGGATACCTAGTCTTGGTGACTAGAGCATGGAGACGTATCCTGAGGGTTTCTAAGAGATTTAGGAGCAGCTACATTGGAGTTTTAAAGATGTTCATGAAGCATATATCAATGAGGCAGCACTGTATTATGGAAGGAGCAATGGACTTGTTATCAAGAGGCCTAGGTTAGAATCTAAATTCAGATACTTATTTAATGACTTTCAGAATGCTACATCATGTTTCTAGGCTTGTTTTCTCATCTGTAAAAATGATAAGATTCATGTTTGGACTATCTCCTATCTCACAGAATTGTTGTAGAGACAATGCTTAAAAATTTTTGAAATGCTATGAAATTTTAAGCTGGTATTATTTTTCTTTCTACTGGTATTATTTGGAGTCAAATATAGTAGGTAACATGTTGGATTTGGAGAAGGGAAAACATTTTTTAATACTATATCTTATCATTTGCTTACCAGATAACCATGAGCAAGCTACTTTATTTATTGGTGTCTCAGTTTCTTCACTTATAAAATGGGAATGAAAATGCCTATTGTCTCTACATCATAGGATTATTAATTTTTTTACTTCATAAGATTATTGAAGCACAATTGAAAGGAGTATGTTTAAAGTATTTGGTATGGTGTAGAGTACTATAGAAATATCAGTCATTTTCTTATTACTTTAAGAAATCAATTATAAATGATGCTTGGGATTCAGAATAAGTGTATTCAATTGGGTGTGACTCCATTTATAGTTTTTGTGACAAAGATAGTGGAGTGTTTTCCTTTTCCTTCTTCAGCTCATTTTACTCATGAAGAAACTGAGACAAATAGGGTTAAATGACTTTCCCAAGATCACCCAGCTATTAAGTGTCTGAGGCAGGATTTGAGTTAATGAAAACTACTCTTCCTGATTCCAAGCCTAGCACTTTATTCACTTGATTGCCTTAGAAAGAGTGTAGGCTGTCTTAAACATTCCCTGAAGGTCTATTATGTGAACAGAGCCTTCTACTTGCTCTTGGCCTTTTCTTTGTATCCAACTAAGCATACCATATAGAGATCTAGATCTGGAGGGGAAAGCAGAAGCCATTTGGTCTAACTTTCTTATTTAATAGATGAGGAAACTTTGAGCCATGGTACTTTAGTGACTTTAGCCTTTTGGTACCCTTGTCCTCTGATTCCACTCAATCTACTTTCTATTTCCCCTCTTTAAGTCATCAAATCTGAGAGGATCAATACCCCAGAGAGAACATATGCTAAGAACATTATTCTCTTCCAGATTTCTAGCTTTACCTTAATGATTTTGCACCAAAGTTTTTTTTTCCCCTTATTCCAAGACAATTTTCTCCATCCCTCTCATGTCCTAGGAATTTATTATAAACATTTCTGCCCAAAGTACCATTCCTTCCTGAATCTTCACTACGTCAATAAGTAGCAAAGAAGGCTCAGTATTGCTTGGCCAGATGCTCTCTATTTGTTTCCTGACTCCTTGCTTGTTCACTTGCTATTTTCTGTCTGCCTTTCACATATGTGAAGCTCGTTTCATCAAAAACATGTACAGGATATAAAGTCCAATGGCAACCACAGGAGCTCTTTTGCCTGATAAATGTTCCTGTAGTTTCAGCCTAGCCTTTTACTTAATCCTTACTTGGAACCTTTTGAATTTGAAGGGCTTGCTATTTCCTAAATTATTTTTCAGGTTCAGTCATTTTCTTAATAATAAATCCAAGAACAAAAATAATGATATGCTAACACACACACACACACATACACATACAACTGTTTAAAGTTTGCAAAATGCTTACATATCTCATTCAATCCTAGAATATGTTATGTAGACCATAGTATGTTAGAGCAAGAAAAGACCTTGGAATCTGAGGTTTCTTTTCTTCTATGTCTGAGGAAGAAGTGAATTCTTTGTAAAGGTCACTGCTTCTACTATGTCCTTAACCACATTTTTTCCTTATTTCACTGAACGTTTTCCCCATTAAGCAGAATCTTTTTTCCTCATCTTTATTCTCTCCATTCCAGCTGCCTAAAACATATTCTGATATACCCCAAACTAAAGAGACTCTCATGGGTCTAACTATTCCATAAAACAATCTTCCAATTTCTCTTCTCCCTTTTATTGTCAAACTATATTTGTCTACACTATACTATTATTTCTTAATCACTCTCATTTCTCAGTTTCATTTAGTTTGGCTTCTGAACTTATTCCTTAAATAAAACAGCTTTCCTGAAAGTAATATTTTTTTAGCTTTTCTGTGTGTCATGGACCCCTTTGGCAGTCTGGGCAAAATTATGGATCCCTTCTCAGAATAATGGTTTATGCCAAAAAAATAAAATTCATAGTATTGCAAAAGAAACAAAATTATAATGAAATGTAGTTTTATTTTTTTTTTCAAAATTTAATTTTTAGAAAAAAAAAAGTTTCTCAAACACTAAGTTAAAAAGGTCAGCTAAGGATATCACTGGATTTCACCTGCTAAAGCTGATGGCCCTTTTCAAGACCTCAGGTTTCTTTGTTTTTCTGCATCTTTTGACTACTAACTTCTCTTGGATTGTTGTTCTTTTAAACAACTTCTGTAACACTAATCTCCTCTGGTTCTGTTCCTACTGCTCAGTTTGCTTGCTCCTCCTTTTATTCATTGCTGGATTATCCTCAATCTCCTGTCCTCTAAATGTGAGAACTTTCCAGGCCCTGTATTCTCCCCTCTTTCACTTTATGTTCTTCTGATTTTCTTTGTTCTCTCTTTAATATACTATTACTCTTGTTACAATCTTGTTGGAAGGGCTGGAGTCAAGATGGCAGAGAAAAGCCTTAAAGTTGTCTGAACTCTCCCCAGTTTTTCTCAGAAACAGCATTAAATCAAGTCTTTAAAGGGATGCTGTAGTGAAAGAACCCACAAAACAGACAATAAAACAATTTCCAGCTTAAAACAACTTAGAAAGACTTTATGAAATGTCTATATCACTTGGGTAGAAGGGAAATGCAGGTCAACATAGGTAGTGTCTAGGCAAGTCAGCAGAAGACTCTTAGCCACAGCATAGATCAGCAACCAAGGTCCTGTTACCCAAGCTCAACATGCCAATGGCACCTATGAAAGCTTTAATTCAAGTGAAAGGAAAATTCCTGACACATGTGACTGGGCCAGGTCATGCTAATTTAGTTGGGGTGAGGAACTGGCATCTGTGGTTCAATGAAGAAAGTCAGTGACCAGACCTCTGCCTCTACCATAAAAAAAACTTGGGTCACTACCCCTTGTGCCCCAGGAACAGAACTCAACTTTAAAACGTATGAAATAGGCTGGAAATGAGCAAAAAAAAAAACCAGAAAAAAGCCCTGATCAGAAAAAGCTACTATATTGATAGGGAAGCTCAAAACAGAAACTCAGAAGAGAACAACAATATCAAGAAGCTTACATGTAAAGCATCAAATGGAAATAAGAACATATCTTAAGTTCAAAAATCTTTTTTTGGAAGAACTCAAAAAGAATTTTAAAAATCAAATAAGAGAGATAGGAGGAAAATTGAAAAGATAAATGAGTTCTGTAAAATATCTTATTGGAAAAACAACTGACTTGGAAAATAGATCCAGTACAGATAATTTAAGAATTATTGGATTACCTAAAAGCTATGATTGAAAAAAAATCTGGTCAGCATTTTTCAAGAAATTATGAAGAAAAATTGCCCTGATATATTAGAATCAGAAGATAAAATAGCCATTTAAAGAATCTACTTATCACCTCCTGAAAGAGATCTAAAATGAAAACTTCAAGGAATATTGTAACTAAATTCTAGAATTATCAGGTCAAGGAGAAAATTCTGCAAGCAGCCAGAAGGAAACAATTCAAATATCAAGAATCTACATTCAGGATTTCACATGGCTTAAAAGCTTCTCCATTAAAGGATTAAAAGGCTTGAAATATGATATTCTGAAAGGCAAAGGAGCTTGAAATACAACCAAGAATCAACTATCCAGCAAAATTAAGCATAATCTTTCAGGGGAAAAGATGGATATTCAATGAAGTAGGGGACTTTCAAACTTCACTAATAAAAAGATGAGAGCTGAACAGAAAAGCTGACTTGAGAAAAGCATAAAAAAGTAAACAGGAAAGAAAAAAATCCCATGCTATTCACTAAGGTTAAACTGTTTACATCTCTACATGGGAAGATGATACTTGAAAGTCTTGAGAATTCTTTCTCTATTAGAGCAGTTAGGAGAGGTATATATAGATAGATGGTGTGTGTGTGTGTGTGAGTTGATTTTGATGTAATGATATAAAAATATTAAGGGTTGAAAAAAGGATAGCATTGGGACAAGAGAAAAGGGTGAAGTACAATATAATAAATTATATCACATGAAGAAGCCAGTGCAAAAGACCTATTACAGTAGAGAGAAAGAAGAGAGTGTGAACATTGTTTGCAGCTTGACTCACATTGGATTTGACTCAAAGAGGAAATAGTCAGTTGGGTGTAGAAATTTGTTTTACCTTATAGGAAAGTAGGAAGGAAAAGAACAAAAGAGGGAAAGAAGAGCTGATAAAAGGGAGGGCATAATTAAGGGCAGGAGTAGGAGAAGAAAGGGTGAGAGAAAGAAGGTAGGCTGATAGAAGGGAGGGCAGATTGAGGGAGCTTGTGGTCAGAAAAAAAGACAGTAATGAGAAGGGACAGGAGAGAGAAAATTATAAAAGGCAGAGATAGGATATAGGGAAAAACATAGTAACTTGAATTGTAAATGATTTGAACTCTCCCATAAACCAGAAAAGGATAACAGAGTGGATTAAAGCCAGAATCCTACAATATATTGTTTGTAAGAAACACATTTAAAAAAAGGATATAAAGATAAAAGGTGGGAGCAGAATATATTATGCTTTAGCTGAAGCTAGAAAAAAAAGCAGAGGTAGTGATCCTGATTTTAGACCAAGTAAAAGCAAAAATAGATCTAATTTTAAAGATAAGGAAGAAAAATACATCTTGCTAAAAGGTATCAAAGCAATGAAATAACATCAATACTAAACATATATGCACTAAGTGGTTTGGCATTCAAAAAAATTTGAGAAGTTAAGTGAGTTATAGAAAAAATAGACAGCAAAACTATACAAGTGAAGAACATTAACCTTCCCTTTAGAACTGGATAGATCTAACCACAAAATAAACAAGAAAGAAGTTGAGGAGGGAAATAGAATTTTAGAAAAGTTAGGCATGATAGAAAATTAAATGGGAATAGAAAGGTATACACAGTTTTTCTCCATGGTATATGGCATACACAAAAATTGATCATGTATTAAGGCATAAAAAATAGAATCAAATGTAGAAAGTAAAAAAAAAATTAAATGTAAACTTTTTGGGTCATAATGCCATATTATGTAATAAACTATCATGAAAAGATAGGTAAAAATAATTGGAAACTAAATAATGTAGTCCTACAGAATGAATGATTCAAACATCAAATCAGAGAAACAAATAATAATTTCATCAGAGTATGACAATAATGAGATAACATACCAAAATTTTTAAAATGAAGTCAAAGCAGTACTTAGGGGAAATTTTTTTTTTATCTTTAAATGCCTACATGCATAAAATTGAGAAAGAACAATTGAATGAATTGATCATAAAATTAAAAACCTAGAAAAAAAGAACAAAATGAAAATTCCCAATTACATACTAACATAGAAATTTTGAATATCAAAGAAAAGAGCAATAAAATTGAAAGTAAGATAATAAAGTAAACTACTGAATAAAACTAAGAACTAGTTTTACTAAAAAAATAAATAGATGAACTTTTGGTTAATTTGATTAAAAAAAAGAAAGAAGAAAATCAAATTATGTGTATCAAAAATTAAAAGGGTGAATTATCTACCAATGAAGAGGAAATTAAAACAATAATCAGGAGCTATTTTACCCAATTATATGCCAATAAATCTGGCAAACCAGTGAAATGTATGAATATTTATAAAAATATTGATTGTCCAAAGTTACAGAAAACAAAATAAAATACAAACTCCATTTAAAAAATGAATACTCCATCTATGACCTTCCTTAAAAAATTGTCCAGGACCACATATATTTAAAAGTAAATTCTACCAATATTTAAAGAAGAATTAATTCCAATGCTCTATAAACAATTTGGGAAAATAGGCAAAGAAGTCCTACCAAATTTTATTATGGCACAAATATTGTACTAATACTCAAACTAGGAAGAGCCCAAACAACATTATAGACCAATTTCCATAATGAATATTGATGTAAAAATTTTAAATAAAATATTAGCAAAGAGGTTACAGCAATTTTTCATGACCAGATGGAATATACACTAGGAATTTAGGGCTGTTTCAACATTAGGAAAATTTATCAGCATAATAGACCATATAAATAATAAAACTGACAGAAATCCTATTTCTGACAAAACATAGAACCTATTCCTTTTCATAACATTAGAGAACATAAGAATAGATGGAGTTTCTCTCAAATTATGTGTAATACCTATTTAAAACCATCTGCAAGCATTATGTCGTGTGGATAAGATAGAAACTTTCCTAGTAAGATCAAGTGTAAAACAAGGATGCCCATTATCACCATTAATTATTTAATATTGTACTAGAAATTTTAGTTTTAGCCATAAAAAAGAAAAATGAAATTGAAGGAATTAGACTGTACAATGAGGAAACAAAACTATCACTCTTTGCAGATGATATGATAGCATACTTAGAGAATCAAATAAAAAACTGCTTAAAATAATTAACAACTTTAGCAAAGTTGCAGGATATAATTAATCCCACATAAATCATGAACATTTCTGTACACTAGCAACAAAATCCAGCAGCAAGAGAGAGAATCTCAAACATTCTTTATAATGCCTCAGAAACCTCTTTACTTCAGAAGATCACTTTCCCACTCAGCTTCACACATCAAAAGTACCTTCTTCCCCTTTCGTTTCTCTCTTCCTCCTAGAACCTTTATTTCAGAATAGATCCAGACCAGTCTTGTGTTCATTTGAAATCCTGATTTTCTTATATTTCCTCCATAATGTTCTTGTCTCACTTCTCCCATCCTTTTATGTATTATTTTCTCCATTACAGGATAAATTATTTGAGGTCAGGGGCTGTCTTTTTTGATAGTATTTGCAATCCCATCATTTAGCACATGTCTAGAAATAGTAAGGGCTTAATAAATGCTTATTGATTTAAATAAATTTAAATTAAACACTGTACACTGTTTAGAAGACTCACCAGCTCCTTAAAGACAGGGACTATTTTGTCTAAATTTTTGTACCCTTAGCATAATAAGGTATTAATATAATATAGGCTTTGCATGTAAAACAGGCAAATTTTTTTTTCAGAATATGTAGGCTTGACCTGAACTGAACTCAGAATATAAAATGTTATCTCTAGGAAGAGCTCTTAGAATAGAGAATAGAATAGAATAGGTAGGGCATCAGAAGAAGAAACTTTAGGTCATAATATGTGATCCTGGAAGGATCATAGGCTTAGAGTTGTAAAGGACTTTAGAAATCACAAGTCTAATGTTCTCATTTTTATATAATGAAAAAAATAAACATAGAGGAAGAAATATGATTTGTCTCAAGTTACACAATGTAGAGATAAGATGCACTGAGGTTCTCTGACTCCCACTCTACCATTCCGCTCTCCCTTACATCCTCATGATTCCCTGTCTGCTGTACTTTTTTCCCCTAATATATTTAAAAAATATATATATGGCAATTTCTTGAAATTTCAAGAATCTATCCATATCCTATAGTTTTAAAGCTGAAAACAAAAGAAATAAGCTGTAATCTCATGCATCCAGTCCACAGTTTCTGTCTGAACATCTACCACTTTACCACCAGGACCAGACATTGGGACAGGAAGCACCCCCTCACCCTACAAACACAAACACACAACACAGAATAAAGTTGACTTTCAAAAGCCAGATCACAGACTGAAATCTCATCCTGTCCTGGACCAGGACCAGCTTCAAGACTTAAGCAGCTCCCCACCACATACACACACTCATCTTGCTTTCTAAGTAGCTGCTTCTTGCTTTTTACTTACCTAGTCCTACCAGATCAAAAACCCAGAAAACTCTCTGAAGACCCTCACCCTGAAACCAGTATAATTAATCAACTTAGATTTTATAGTTTTCTTTGAGGCAAAACAGCACCAGAGAAAACCTAGTTCTCTTCAGAAGACATCACATTCTGTACTTTCCTCATGTTCCAACCCAGGCTTTTTGGGACCAAAAGGAAGAATAGGTAGCCTTCTTGGATCTCATTGCTAATTCCAAATCAATTTTCTCTCTCAGTAGTTTTTCCTTTGAAATGTACTACATTCATTTCTTGTATTTCTCCAACTATGCTGCTTTTACTCAGTTTTACTAGAAATAACATTTTTTCTTCCAGGATGGAAAAATTGGTCTCTGCCCTTGGTACCATCTAGATTTTGATGAATTATTGTGACCTTCCCCCTTCCAAGTTCCTCTTGATATATTCTTTAGAATATATTAGAATGTAAGCTCCTTGAAAACAGGAACTATATTGCTTATGTTTGTATATCAGCACTTGACCCAGTACTTAACATATCCTATGCATTTAATAAATGCACTCTTTGAGCAGCTAGGTAGTATAGCGGATAGAGTGGTAGATATGAAGTCAGGAAAGCCAGAATTAAAAACTGGCTATGTAACCCTGGGCAAGTCATTTAACCCTATTTGCTTCAGTTTCCTCATTTGTAAAATGAACTATATAGTGTGACCCTAGGCAAGTCACATAACACTGATTGCCTAAAAAAAAAAAAAAATTAAGTTGTAAAAGGAAATGGAAACACTCTAGTATCTTTGTCAAGAAAACCCTATGCCAAGACAAACTCAGGAACTATATGAACACAATTACAAAACACTTTTCACACAAATAAAGTTGAATCTAAACAATTGGAAAAATATCAATTGCACATGGATAGGCCAAATTAATATAATAAAAATGACAATTCTACCTTAGTCTGCTTATTTAATGCCATACCAGTTAGACTCCCCAAAAATCATTTCATTGAGCTAGAAAAATAGTAGTAAAATTCATCTGAAATAAGAAAAGTTCAAGAATAAAGGAAATTAATGAAAACAAAGAAATATGGTAACCTAGCAGTACAAGACTTAAAATTCAATTCTAAAGCAGCAGTCATCAAAACCATATTGTATTGGCTAAGAAATAGAATGGTGGATCAGCAGCATAGGTTAGATTTACATGATGATAATTAATGACTACAATAATCTAGTGTTTGATAAACCCTCAAACTCTAGCTTCAGGGCTAAGAATTCATGATTTCATAAAAATTGATGGGAAAACTGAAAAATAGTATGCCAGAAACTTAGCATAGACCTACATCTCACACCCCATACCAAAATAAGGTCAAAATGGGTACATAATTCAGAGATAAAGGGTGATATGATAAGCCAATTAGGAGAGGAAGAGACAGTTTACCTATCAGATCTTTGGAGAAGGGAGGAATTTATGGCCAAAGAAGAACTAGGAAACATAATGAAATACAAAATAGACAACTTTGATTACATTAAATTAAAAAGATTTTGTACAAACAAAACCAATGCAGTCAAGATTAAAAGGGAAGTAGAAAGCTGGGAAAAAAAATTTTACAGCAGTGTTTCTGTTAAAAATGTCATTATATATATATATATATATATATATACATATATGTAAAGAACTGAGCCAAATTTATAAGAATATATTCCCAATTGATAAAGGATATGAACAATTTTCAGATGAAGAAATTAAAGTCAACTATAGTAAATGAAAAAATGCTCAACATCACTATTGATTAGAGAAATGCAAATTAAAACAACTCTGAGGTATCATATCACACCACTCAGATTGTCTACAATGATAGGAAAAGATAATGATAAATGCTGTGGGATATGGGAAGACTGGGACTACTAATATACTGTTGGCAAAGATGCAAAATGATCCATCCATTCTAGAGAGCAATTTGGAACGATGCTCAAAGGGCTATGACACTATGCATACCCTTTGATCCAGCATTACCACTATTGAATCTATATCACAAAGAAATTTTTTTAAAAAGGGAAAAGGACCTATGTGTGCAAAAATGTTTGTAGCAGCTCTTTTTGTGGTGGCAAAGAATTGGAAAATGAGTAGATGCCTATCAAATGGGGAACAGTTGATAATACTGAATAAGTTATAGTATATGAAAGTAATGGAATATTACTGTTCTATAAAAAATGATGAGCAGGCTGATTTTAGAAATGCCTGGAAAGATTTACATGAATTAGTACTAACCAAAACAAGCAGAACCAGGAAAACATTGTACACAGCAACAGCAAGATTGTGCGATGTCAAGTATGACAGTCTTCATTCTTCTCAGTGGTTCATTGATTGAAAGTATTCCCAGTAAACTATGGATGGAAAATGCCATCCAATTACAAAGAGAACTATGGAAATTGAGTATAAACACATTCACTTCCCTAACCTTCTTTTTCTTCTATTTTTTTTATCTCTCATTGTTATACCCTTATGTTCTGATTTTTCTCTCCCAACATGATTCATAACAAGATATGTAAAAAGAATTGAATGAACACATATAACCCCCCAAAATGTTATTTTTGCATGTAACAGGGGAAAATAAAAGTAAAAACAAAATAAATGAAAACCCCTAAGAGGATTACAGTTAGATGTGACGGAAATAGCTAAACAACAATAAAATTCATTGTCTCTCTCTTTCTTCTCCTTCCTCTCTTTTTCAGTTATACTCTGTACATAATTTTGCATGTATCTTACCTTATAATGTATGAGAGAGAAAGAGAATACAAGAGAATGAGAGCACTTAATGAACACAATAAATGTGACATGTAAATTACATATTCTTTCCAGCACATAGCTTGATTCTAATTCTTTACAAGACTGTACTGAAAAAAATTGTTTAAATATAATTGAGTGTTTTGAATATTTGCCTTGTCTTGGTTAGTCTTTATTTTATCTGTCTCTTCCAAGCACAGACTATTAATGTATTAATAAGATGGGAGACACAATGAAAACCTTTGGACTGATGGATAGTGAATTTCAGTGACCTATGGTGACGAATATATCAAGTTATTTTGGTCAATAGGTCAACAGACTTAATAGTCTGATTATTTTGACTATTAATTAATTTTTAATTTTTTTTCTGTTTTGCTTTATAAACTGATCTTAAAGCTTAAGTATGGTTTGATTTGGCACAAAGTATGCTGAAAAATGAAACACACAGAATTGCAAAATCTCCCTTAAAAGGGACCTCAGTCAACAACTAATCTAACAGAATCTACTTTTCAATCTATGGAACAAGTGGCTATTCAAACTTCCAGTAAGAGGGAATCTACCACCTTCTGAGTCAGCCCGTTCCATTTTTTTGACAGCTCTAAATGTTATGACTTTTTTTTCTTGATATCAGGCCTAGGTTACCAACTTCTACCCATTGTCCATAATTCTATTCATTTGAGCTAAAGAGAACAAATTTAATTCCTCTATCACACAACCACCTATCAAGCACTTCATGACAGCTATAAAATTCCCCCTATGTCTTCTCTTCTCTAGACTAAACATCCCAAGTTCATATGCCACAAACTCTAATTCAGTGAGGTTGTGGCATATTGTACTCATGCCAAAATATGTTGTTCCCACTGTTGTAGTCTGTTCCTGACCTAAATTCACAGCAATTCTAGAATGGAATTGTCAGTAGTCAGGATAGAGCTGGTGTGAAAGAATCTTGGAGCCAACATGAATCTTGGATCCATGTCAGAGCTAACTCTATGAAGAACATTCCTGCACCTCTCAACACATGGATTTAATTATTATTTATTTCACTTCCTCTCTCCTTCTCTCTCTCTCCCTCCCTTCTTCCCTCTTCTTCTTCTTCTTCTTCTCTCTCTCTCTCTCTCTTTCTTCTCTCTCTCTCTTTCTCTCTCTCTCTCTTTCTGTCTCTGTCTCTCTCTTTGTGTCTGTCTGTCTGTCTCGGTCTCTCCCTCTGTCTCAGTCTCTCCTTCTGTCTCAATGCCTTTGTCTCTGCCCCTTTGTCATTTCTTTTTGTCTCTCTCTTGTACTCTCTGTGTGTCTGTCTGTCTCTATCTCTACCTGATTCTCTCTCTCTCTCCTCTTTCTCTGTCCTTTTTTTTCTCTTCCTAGCTCTCTCTGCCTTCATATCTCTTTCATCCCTCTGCCTATTTCTTTTTGTCTGTGTGTGTGTGTGTGTATATGTGTGTGTGTGTGTGTACGTCTCACACATGTGCACACACACACATACATTTCCTAAGTTCCAATCAGGTATTATGGACCAGAAGCACACTAGTCATCTTATGGCGGCATATAGCCAATCATTATTTACACCTTCCATGTGAATCAAATTTCCTTGACAGACCTTAAACTATGTTCAATCACACAACAGACTCCTGCTTGAATACCTTATCCATCTAATTATCTCTTAATTTGCCTTGAAAATATTTCATGACATCACTTCTCATCACTAGACTCTACCAGACTCACTGTCTTTCTATATTCGCCCGTCTCATGGTCAATAGCATTTTTTTTTTTTTTTTTTTTTTGCAAATGCTGGCTATGGATCCTTCTTGGATCTGATGCTGACAATTCTTCTCCCTAGGCTTAGTCTATGATAGGCATAATGATACTATTTCTCATATTTGAATAGTGTTCTGTATTTTCCAAAAAAATCTCAATCCATTATCTGATTTGAGCTTGACCACAACATTATAGTATAGATAAATATATATATGTCTTTGTATATGCATGAAGATTATACCTATCTGCATAAGGGAAAACTGAGGAATGGTATGGCTTGAGTAATTTTTCCAGGGCTACAAATGTCCCCCATGTGTATGAAGAAAGCATGTTATGTCCTTATCTCAAAAGTTCTATAAATGAGGTAATAGAGCTTAATAAAATTGAATTCTATTTTTTTCCCTTCAGCTGTCAGAGCTTGGTGTGAGGAAGATCTTAGTATTATGAACTTAAAGCTGGAAGAGATGCAAGAGACCTAATCATCCATTTCTTCATTTCATGGTTGAAGGAGTTGAAGCCAAGAAGTCTAAGAAATTTTTCCAAGGTCACACAGATAGTAAAGTATGGGGGAAAGGAACTGAACCTGTATTTGAACCTAACTTTTCTGATGAAACAACCAGTACCCTGTAGTACTTCACATATCCTTTAGAAAAAAAAAATACTAGGTTTGTTTCCCCCACATACACCAATTCTAGATGTAGACTGTGACGTGATGAAAAGTGTGTTGGACTAAGATGAGAAGAACTGGTTTTGAATTGACTGACATTTAATTTCTTTTTGATGTCATTTTCCTTCTTTTGAGCTTTTGTTGTCTCTTCAATGTATAGAAATGATTATAAGTATTCTGCCCACTTGTCAGGGCTCTTATTAGGAAAATATGGAATAAAGAATCAGAGTACTTTGAATGCAGTGTGATATTGTGAATATTAATTGCTTATTACTTGCTACTTAGGAAGGAAAGAAATATGAGAGGAATAGAAGAGACAGTTTTCAAAGAGGAATTTGTTCCATTCCAAAAGCTTCTTAGAGAAGAACTACCATACTTTCTCATTTTATTACATGATTATGTGCTTCTCTAACTGAAGTTTTATTATGTAGGATACATTGATATTCCAACAAGAGATAAAAGGATTTCCAGAATCTAGGAGTTATGATATTTCTAAGTTTGATCCCACTTTCCCTTAGACTTTTATATATGCTTGTATAATAATATCACAGGTTTTTTTGGGGGAGGTGAAGTAGGAGTGATTGCTGAAATAATTGTTCTTATTATACAACTTCAGTAAATTTATTTTTCTATAAATTAATTTCTACTGAAGTACATGGGATGAAGGTATTGAGTAACAGCTAGAAACAGCTCCCAATCCCTCATCTCCTAAAACCCTGAATAGGGAAATAGTTAATTGACCTCTAGCTCTACCTGCAAGAGTGGGAATTAGCAGAATATCTCAGGGAAATTTTCTAAGTCTATGGAATGAATGAATAATGTATTGAATGTTTCGCCTATAGCTATAAAGTTGTATGTCATGGACCAGTTTTATGAAAGTGACAACGATGATATTTTCATGATGTTTCTCCCAGATCAGAGGCCCATGAGTGGGTTCATGTGAGTATAGCTCTCCCCATTGGGAGAGTATTGTATCAATAGACAGTATTTCCACACTCTTTAAGACATGCAGTTATCAAATGATTTTCTTATATGTTCTTTGGATGAAAAGTAGGATTCACATGTAAATGTGAATTACTATTATCATTATTTATAGCAGAAGACAGAGAAAGCTATGTGGTCTGGAATTGCAGAAGACTTCAACACAACAAACATTTGTTAAATATCTCTTATAATATATTGAATATTGTGCCAAAAAAACCCTAGGGATTCAAAAATAAAAAGGAAATAGTCTCTACTCTCAAGACTACATTCTACTAGGGGAAAGAGAGAGAGAAAACATGCATATATACATTACATATATGAGTTTATGCACAATACATATTCAGATATATGTAAATATAAATAAATATGTAGGTATATAAATAAATACAAGGTAATTTGAGTAAACACATGATTTGAGGAGAGAGAGAAATATTATACTTGAAGTAATCAGCAATTCTTGAACTATGACTTAAAAATGGATAGAATTTATGATCAATAGAATTCTAAATAAAGAGATACAAGGGATCTCAGATGTCATTGAATTTTCAGATGAAGAATGAGGAATCTTAAATGTTTTATTCAAGATTACACATTTAATGTTAGTGGGAGATTAGCTTTGATTCCAGGTCTTCTGATTCCAGAATTTTTATCCCCTGTTCCATGCTACTTTCTTGATTTGGGAAATTTTAAATAAGGAAATATGAAATGGAATTTCATATGGAAAACACATCTTGAATAAAGATAAGGATAAAGAAATGCTATTGATTTCATTTTGCCCAAATCAACAGGCATTTTGTAAATTCTCTCACTGTGTCAGGTTCTGAACTATTTTCTTGGGGTAAAAAGAGAAGCAACTTAAGAGTTCCTGTATTCCAGGAGTTTCTGTTCTGCTGGAATTGGAATGACTTCCAAGGAAGACAATGAGGAGAACAGATGGCCCATTGGAGTGGAAGCTCTCTGGCAGGAATTATTGTTTGTTTCATTCTTTGTATTTTCTTCGGTTCTTTGGGTTCTTTGGATTTCTACTCATTGCAAAGTTCCTAACTCATAGTAGACACTTAGTAAATACTTGGGATTGATTAAAAGTGCATGTGGAATAACAGAGAACTGACAGACATAGGGAACTGAAAGAGATATTTTTTAGACATAGCCAATGTAGGGATTTTTTCTAATTCTCTATATTTGCAATAGGATTTTGCTTTCTTTCCCTGCTTTTCTTTTTTAATAGATGGAAGTGATTGAAGATGAAATAGATTTTTCTTAGTGGAAAGATAAAATTAAATTATAAAAGGAAATAAGAAAGTAAATATTGGGAGACTTGGGGGGGAAAAACATTGTTTTGCAGCATCTTGAAAAGCAAGTTATCTCAGTTTTTGAGATGAGCAGTCAATAACAGTTTTCTTTTATTTGTCCTTGTCACTTGAACCAAATGTTCAGTATTTTGCTTTAACCTAATACTTTTCATCTGAAGTTCCAGAGACTCATGCCAAGGAGGAGGCATTTGTAAAAGTGGAAGACAGTCTTTTTATAGACAATGTCTGTTTCACTTTATCCTTTTTTAGGTCCTTGCAAGACTGAGGCTTCATTTCCATTCCTAACCAAACTCTAGAGTAGGGATTACTAAACTGTGATCCTCAGACTTATTTTTTTAAATAACTATATTTTAGTAAGATTGGCTTACATTATAAAGGGTTTTTTTTGTATTTTTTACATTTAAAAAACATTCAAAGAGGTCTATGATCCAGATTACACTGCTTAAGGAATTCCATGACACAAAAAGTTGAAAGTACCCCTGCTCTAGAATCTTAGTCAAAGAGATAGGTGGGGTGTATGGGAGCTGAGTGCTACTAGATGCTCGTAGCTGTCCATTCAATTTGTAATGTGAGCATGACATTTTAAAAATCAAAGTTTGAGTTTGCTTTATTGTTTTGTTATTGTTTAGACCTAAAATCATGATGGAGAAAATGTGAATAATATAAATTCTTACAGCATTCCCCTACCAGAGAGCCACATGTTAAACATTAATAGCATATCCTATACATAGGATTTAACTTTAAAGAAAAGGATTTGCCCTTTTTATTAAAAGGATAGTTGCTGTCTTAAATGCCTTCTAGTATACATCTTTTATTTTTAAAGAGGAGAAAAACAAGGTCCAGGGGTTGGAAACAACTTTCCAATGATTATATAGCTTGTGACAAAATTGGCATTTCAGTTTAGGTTTTACCAATTACTTGTATAGTTTTCTTCTCATTACAAAGACTTAACTCTAATATCCAAGAGGAAAGTATATGGAGGCTCATAGGAGTGAGAGAGAGCATCTGCCACTCAAATGTTTCTTGAATTAAAATGAATTAAAACAAAGACTATTCTAAGCAAAGGACTAATTTCATCAATCCTCATAGAATCACATTTGGAAAGGAGAATATAATTGAGTACAGGAATGGTGAAGAAAGGCATACATTTCTCTCTGAAGCCCCAAACTACTATCATCCTAAATCAAAAAGTAAGCTCTGGATGAAAACTTATTAAAACACATGCATGCACACGGCTTTGATAATGGTGGCCATCTGTGTGCTATTAGTTAAGGATTAAAAATTCTCCTTCACCAGCTTTAGAAGTCAATTTTAAAATTCATAATATCACGGTTGTGAGTAAAAATTGGGATTGTTGAAGCTAGATTTCATTTTACTTTGGCATCACACAAATTCTGAGGTGGCATATGCTTATTTATGTAATTTCCTCTTAGCTATAAAAGTTGGGGGAGAATTCTCCACCCCTCAAAAATAACCCTGTTGTGTCTCTGGCAGAGTATGTCCAGTGAATTAAAAAATAGCATTTAAGTGAAATTCCTGGGGAGGTGATAAGAGGAGATAATGATTTATATTAAGATGAAAGTATATTTAACATTTTGCAAATTAGTTGAGGAAAGACTGAATATACTAATAAAACAAATGCAAAAACCTTTTCAAAGTTCTAAGCACTTTTAGAGTCTTTTTTTTTTTCTTTTGAGGTCATCACATTGTGATTTTTGAGGCATCAGTGGAGAATAAAGAATTTGATTTCAAAACACTAAAAGTAACCTTCCTTCTAATATGTTATCTGATCACATAACCTAAGAATGATGTAGCAAAAGCACTGGACTATACCTTCAGTAAGCATTTCTTACATGCTTACTATATGCAAAAGAAAAAAAATGAACCCTTCAAGGAGTTCATATTTTATTGTGGGAGGCAAAATATAGATGAAGTAGGCATATGCATGAACTCTACAGAGTGGTAGCCTTTTAAGGGAGGATACCAACAGCTGGAGGAGTGGGAAAAGCATTCATACAGAAGGGGAATTTGAGCTGACTCAAGGTAAGCTAAAGAGACTAAAAACATTTCAGGGATAGTAGGTAGCCAGTGAAAAGCATGTTAGGAGATGGATTGTCTGCATTACGAATAAGTGGAGTAGCATCACTGTTATAGAGTTCATGGAGGATAGTAAAGTTTAAGAAGACTGGAAAGATAAAAAGAGTACATATTGTAAGGAATGCTAAATACCAAAAAGACATTCTGTTTGGAGTCATTGACACCTACTGGAAAGGTTGACATGTTTAGAATTCTGCTTCAGAAAATTTACTTAGAAAGCAGAGTATGCTTTGCATTATATGGGGAGAGATTTGAGACAGATGGACTGATAAAAATCCATTGATGCAAATTAGTGGTGATGAGAAGCAGAATTATTAGTATGGTTGTGTGACTAAAGTAAAGGAAAGCTGAGTTTGAGGGTCTGGCTTCAAATCCCTTCTATTTACCAAATGTGTGAACTTGGAGTCACTTAAGAAGGCAGATATATGGTACAGTAAAAAAAGAGAAATGAATGTGGAATCATGGGAATGATTTTGGATTTTGCTCTATCACTTATTACCTATATAACCTTGAGTAAGTACATTAAAAAACTTTGATGTCTGCATTCTCATATGGAAAATGAAGTGATTGTACCAGATGGCTTCCTAAGCTCCTCCTAGCTCTACTTCTATGAGCCAATGAACTCTTTAAAATTTATTTTTCCTTTTAAATTTTAATTATTTAATTTATTGCTAAATTAAATTATTTTAATTATAATTTTAAAAATTAAATTAAATAAATTAAACAATTAAAAAATAAATTAAATAAAAATTGAATATTAATAAAATATTATATTTAAGGCAATCAAATTTTTTCCCAGTTCCATAGTTTTTTTTTTGCTCTACCTCCCCAGTCATAAGAAAGTAAAACAAAAATCTGTTATAAATATGTAGAGTCATGCAAAGCAGACATCTATATAAGCATGTTGTCCCTTTTCCCCCAAAGAAAGAAAAGCAAAAGAAAGAAAAAAAGAGAAAAGAAAAGAAACATAAATACTTAATTCTATATTCTGAGTCCATTAGTTTTGTATCTGGAAATGAGTTATGTGTTTTATTGAATCTTTTGGAATTCCAGTGGGTTATTGTGTCCTAAATTTATTTTCAGAAAGGTTGAACTTGTTTACACCTCCAATAACAGTAAATTATTAGTGTAAGTTTTTTCACGTCTTTTGATAATTTTAATTTTCCTTTTAAAAAATCTTAGCTGATCTGAAGGGAGGGAGAAGCATTGTTTTAATTTGCATTTCTCTAATTATAAGTGACTTAGAACATTTTATGTGGATGTTGCTAACTTTGATTTTTTTTTTCTTCATGTCCTTTGATCATTTATCAATTGTGGAATAACTCTTAATCTGGTAAATTTAGTTGTTTTCTATATGTTTTAGAAATAATTCCTTTGTCAGTGAAACTAATCAAAAAAGATTTCCCCCCAGTTTTCTGCTTTTCCCCCCCTAATTTTAGTTGCATTGGTTTTGTTTGTATAAAATCTTTTAAACTATGTATGATCAACATTATTCATTATAGCTATAGTGAATCTCTTATCTCTTGTTTCATCTTAAATGCTTTTCCATCCATACATCCAATAAGTAATTTCTTCCCTGCACTACTTTGCTTATGATGCCAACCTATATGTCTACTTCATGTACCTATTTTGAGCTTATCTTGGTATATAGTATAAAACATTGGTCTATGCCTAGTTTATGACAGAATGTTTTCCAGTTTTCCCAAAAATTTTTGGCAAATAGGGAGATCTTACTCTAATATCTGGGATCTGGGTTCATCAAACACTAGGTTTCCAAGCTTGTTTGCTCCTTGTTTTGTGTTTATCTGACTGTTCAGCCTTTTAAATTTCTTATTCAGTACTAAATTGTTTTCATTATTATAGCTTTATTATATAGTTTATTGATGATTTGTATAAGTTCATTTTATAACCTGCAACATACTGAATTTATTAATTGTTTCAATTAGGTTTTAATTGAAACCCTAGACTTCTTTTGTAAATGAGTATCTTTTTTTATTATTAAAGTTTTTTATTTTTCAAAACATATGCACGGACAATTCTTCAACATTAGGCCTTGCAAATCCTTGTGCTCCCATTCCCCCATCCCTCCTTTAGATGGCAAGTAGTCCAACATATGTTAAACATGGTAAACATATATGTTAAATCCAATATATGCATCCATATTTATACAATTATCTTGCCACATTAAAAAAAATGCTTCTATCATCTTAAAAAAAAGAATACTTTGTTTCCCTCATTGCCTTTGCTATTTCTTCATTTTCTCTCTTTGCCTGGTTGTTAGAGCTAGTGTTTCTGATAGAGTATTGAATAGTAATGATGATAAGGGACACTTTTGCTTCACCTTTGATCTTACTAGAGAGGTCTATAGCCTATCCTCATTAAAGATTGTGCTAGCTCTTAGTTTCAGATAAATACAACTTATCATTTTAAGGAAAACTCCATTTATTCCTGTGCTTTCTAATGTATAGGAATTGAATTTGGTCAAAAGCTTTTTTACATGGTACATTTAAATAATCATGTGGGTTTTGTTGTTGTTTGTGAAACTGATGTGGTCAGTTATGCTTATAGTTTTCCTAATATCAAATCATCTTGTGTTTCTTGCAAGAATGCAGTCTGGGGAGGAGGGAAGGGAGAAAGGGGAAAGGAAAGAGGAAAACATGACTTTGGGTAAATAAGATGGCAGGAAATACAGAATTAGTTATTTTAACTGTGAATGTGAATGGGATGAACTCTCCTATACAACAGAAGCCGGTAGCAGACTGGATTAAAAGCCAGAATCCTACAATATGTTGTTTACAAGAAACACATCTAAAACATAGAGATACATACAGAGTGAAGGTAAAGGGCTGGAACAGAATCTAATATGCTTCAGGTGAACCAAAAAAAGCAGGGGTAGCAATCCTGATCTCAAATCAAGTAAAAGCAAAGATAGATCTAATTAAAAGAGATAAGGAAGGAAACTATATTTTACTAAAGGGTACCATAGATAATGAAGCAATCTCAATACTAAACATATATGCACCAAGTGGTATAGCATCCAAATTCCTAGAGGAGAAGTTAAGAGAGATGCAAGAAGAAATAGACAGTGAAACTATACTAGTGGGGGATCTCAACCTTGCTCTTTCAGAATTAGATAAATCAAACCACAAAATAAATAAGAAAGAAGTTAGGGAGGTTAACAAAATGTTAGAAAAGTTAGCTATGATAGATCTTTGGAGAAAATTGAATAGAGACAGAAGAGAGTTTCCTTTTTTCTCTGTGGTTCATGGAACTTATACAAAAATTGACCATGTGTTAGGGCATAAAAACCTCAAAATCAAATGCAGAAAGGCAGAAATAGTAAATGCATCTTTTTCAGATCATGATGCAATAAAAATCACATGCAATATAAGGCCAGGAGAAAATAAACCAAAAGTTAAGTGGAAATTAAATAATTTAATTCTAAAAAATGAATGGGTGAAAGAGCAAATCATAGACACAATAATTTCATCCAGGAAAATGACAATAATGAAAAAACATATCAAAATCTGTGGGATACGGCCAAAGCAGTTACAAGGGGTAATTTTATCTCTCTAGATGCTTACTTGCATAAAATAGAGAAAGAAAAGATCCATGAATTGGGCTTATTATTAAAAAAGCTAGAAAAAGAACATATTAGAAACCCTCAAATACCAAATTGAAAATTCTGAAAATAAAAGGGTAGATTAATAAAATTGAAAATAAGAAAACTATTGAATTAATAAATAAAACTAAGATTTGTTTTTATGAAAAAAAAAACAAAATAGATAAGCCTTTAGTTAATTTGATTAGAAAAAGGAAAGAGGAAAATCAAATTGTTAGTCTCAAAAATGATAAGGGAGAACTTTCCACCAATGAAGAGGAAATTAGAGCAATAATTAGGAGTTACTTTGCCCAACGTTATGCCAACAAATTTGATAATCTAAATGAAATGGAGGAATATCTACAAAAATATAGACTGCCCCGGTTAACAGAAGGGGAAATAAATTATTCAAACAGCTCCATTTTAGAAAAAGAAATAGAACAAGCTGTTAATCAGCTTGCTAAGAAAAAATCTCCAGGGCCAGATGGATTTACATGTGAATTCTACCAAACATTCAAAGAACAATTAATTCCAATATTATATAAATTATTTGAAAAAATAGGGAGAGAAGGTGTACTACCAAATTCCTTCTATGATATAGATATGTTGCTGATAGATAAACCAGGTAGGGTGAAAACAGAGAAAGAAAACTATAGACCAATTTCTTTAATGAATATTGATGCAAAAATCTTAAATAAGATATTAGCAATAAGATTACAGCGAGTCATCCCCAGGATAATACACTATGACCAAGTAGGATTTATACCAGGGATGCAGGGCTGGTTCAATATTAGGAAAACTATCAGCATAATCAATTATATTAATAACTAAACTAACAAAAATCATATGATCATCTCAATAGATGCAGAAAAAGCATTCGATAAAATCCAACACCTATTCCTATCAAATACACTAGAGAATATAGGAATAAGTGGGCTTTTTTCTTAAAATGATCAGTAGCATCTTTTTAAAACCATCAGCAAGTATCATATGTAATGGAGACAAACTAGGACCATTCCCAATAAGATCAGGAGTGAAACAACGATGTCCACTGTCACCATTACTATTTAATATTGTATTAGAAATGTTAGCTTTGGCAGTAAGAGAAGAAAAAGAGATTAAAGGAATTAGAGTAGGTCATGAGGAAACCAAATTATCACTCTTTGCAGATGACATGATGGTATACTTAGAGAACCCTAGAGACTCAAATAAAAAACTGCTGGAAACAATTCACAACTTTAGCAAAGTTGCAGGATACAAAATAAATCCACATAAATCAGCAGCATTTTTATATATTACCAACAAAGTTCAGCAGAAAGAGATGCAAAAAGAAATTCCATTCAAAATAACTGTCGATAGTATAAAATTTTTGGGAATCTATTTGCCAAGGAACAGTCATGAACTATACGAACTAAACTACAAAATACTTTCCACAGAAATAAAGTCAGATCTAATCAGTTGGAAAAACATCAAATGCTCATGGGTAGGCTGAGTGAATATAATAAAAATGACAGTACTACCAAAACTAATTTACTTATTTAGTGCCATACCAATCAAACTCCCAAGAAATTATTTTACACATCTAGAAAAAATAGTAACAAAGTTCATTTGGAAAAAGAAAAGGTCAACAATCTCAAGGGAATTAATGGAAAAAAAAGGCTGAATGGGATGACCTTGCTGTGCCAGATCTAAAATTATATTATAAAGCAGCGGTCACCAAAACCATTTGGTAACTGGCTAAGAAATAGAGCAGTTGATCAATGAAATAGGATAGGATCACAGGATAAACCAGGCAATAACTATAGCAGTGTAGTGTTTGATAAACCCAAAGACCCCAGCTTTTGGGATAAGTACTCACTATTTGACAAAAACTGTTGGGAAAATTGGAAACTAGTATGGGAAAAATTAGGGCTTGACTCACACCTAACACCACATACTAAGATAAGATCTAAATGGGTTCATGATTTAGATATAAAGAGTGATATTATAACCAAATTAGAGGAACATAGGATAGTTTACCTCTCAGAACTGGGGAGAAGGAAGGAATTTGTGTCCAAAGAGGAATTAGAACTCTTAACTGAATACCAGATAGATAACTTTGACTATATTAAGTTAAAAAGTTTTTGTACAAACAAAACTAATGGAGACAAGATTAGGAGGGAAGCAATAAATTGGGAAATCATCTTTACATTTAAGGGTTCTGATAAAGGCCTCATTTCTAACATATATAGAGAATTGACTCAAATTTATAAGAATTCCAGCTACTCTCCAATCGATAAATGGTCAAAGGATATGAACAATGTTCAGATGATGAAATTAAAATGATTTCTAGTCATATGAAAAGGTGCTCCAAATCACTATTGATCAAAGAAATGCAAATTAAGACAATTCTGAGATACCACAACACACCTGTCAGATTGGCTAAAATGACAGGAAAAGATAATGATGAATGTTGGAGGGGATTTGGGAAAACTGGGATGCTGATACTTTGTTGGTGGAACTGTGAATGGATCCAATCATTCTGGAGAGCAATTTGGAAGTATGCTCAAAAAGTTATCAAACTGTGCATACCCTTTGACCCAGCAATGTTTCTATTGGGCCTATATCTTAAAGATATCTTAAAGGAAAGAAAGGATCCCACCTGTGCAAGAATGTTTGTGGCAGCTCTTTTTGTAGTGGCTAGAAACTGGAAGCTGAGTGAATGCTCATCAATTGGAAAATGGCTGAATAAATTATGGTATATGAATGTTATGGAATATTATTGTTCTGTAAGAAACAACCAACAAGATGATTTCAGAGAGGCCTGGAGAGACTTGCATGAGCTGATGCTGAGTGAAATCAGCAGAACCAGGAGATCATTGTACATGGCAAAATAATACTATATGATGCTCAATTCCGAAGGACATTGTTCTCTTCAACAATGAAATGATTCAAACCAGTTCCAGTTGTTTAGTGATGAAGAAAGCCATATACACCCAGGGAGAGGCCTGTGGAATCTGAGTCTGGACCATAACATAGCATTTTCACACTCTCCATTGATGTATTGATTTTTTCTTACATTACATTTTCCTTTCAAGGTTTTTTTTTTTTTTTTCTTGTACAGCAAGATAATTGTGTGTGTGTGTCTATGTGTGTGTATACACACATATTTGATTTGTCAGATATTTTAACATAATTAACATGTATTAGTCTTCCTGCCATCTAGGGGAGGCGGTGGGGTGTAGGGGGGAAAATTTGTAACAGAAATCTTTACAAAGGTCAATGTTGAAAAATTACCTATGCATATGTTTTGCAAATAAAAAGCTTTAATA
>JAJPUD010004038.1:47149-75932 GCA_023553655.1 Myrmecobius fasciatus
CTTCCTTCCTCAAAAAAAATGCAGTCTGATCATAATCTATGATCTTTGTGATTTGTTGTAATATCTTTGGTAGTATTTTGTTTAAAATATTTTGCTATATAGTTTTCTCTCTCTGTTTTGACTTTTTTTTTGTTTAGATTTCAACACTATATTTATGACGTAGAATGAATTTGGCAAATCTCTTTCTTTATATATTTTCCCCAAAATAGTTTGTGTGGTATTTGGTAGAATTTGTCAACAATATCTTATTTGGTATTGTTTGGTATAATTTTTAAGTGTTTGGTAGAATTCATTTGTCAACAATATCTTGTTTCCTATACCCAACTTCACTTATGAATGCATTAGTGGCTTGTCCATTTTTTTTTTCTAAGACAGGGTTCATTATTTAAGCTTTCTATTTTCTGTTCCATTGATTTGCACAATTCATATTTTTGTTTTTATCCATTTCATTTAAATTTTCATTTTCTAAAATGGTATGTACTTGGATAAAAAAGTTCCTAATAAGGGCTTTTCATTAGTAGTAAGTTCACTTTTTCATTTTTTATACTGGCAATTTGATTTTTCTTTCTTTTTAATTTAATTTAATTTAATCATCACAAAATTACCTATTTTATTTTTTATTAAATGAAGTCTTTATTCATTTATTAGTTTTCTTATTAGTTCAATGACTTTTTACTTTCCATTTTGTTAGTCTCTTATTTGATTTTCAGGATTTTTATTTTGGTGTCTGGCGAATTTGTTTTTTCCCCTTAATTTTTTTTTTTTTTTTAGTTTCATACTCAATTTGTTCTTTGCTCTCTTTTACCAATGAAAGTGCTTAGATGTGTAAATTTCCTTCCTAAATACTGTTTTGACTGCATCCCACAAATTTTTGGTATGTTATTTCATTGTTGAAATTATATTTAATGAAATAATTATTTCTATGTTGTTTTTCTTTGAGGGTTAGGGTTAGGGTTAGGGTTAGGGTTAGAGTTAGGGTTATTTTGCCATGTACAATGATCTCCTGGTTCTGCTGATTTCACGCAGCATCAGCTCATGCAAGTCTCTCCAGGCCTCTCTGAAATCATCTTGTTGGTTGTTTCTTACAGAACAATAATATTCCATAACATTCATATACCAAAACCTATTCTTTAGATTTAGGTTACTTACATTCCAATTTTTTTTTTCTGAGCAATTGGGGTTAAGTGACTTGCCCAGGATCACACAGCTAGGGGATGTTAAGTGTCTGAGACCAGATTTGAATTCAGGTCCTCCTGATTTCAGGGCTGGTGCTCTATTCACTGCACAACCTAGCTGCCCCCCCAATTACTTTTTTAATCTTTGCTTCAAAGGCCTTTTATAGAATATGATTTTTATTTTATTATGTTCAAAAAAGATATGTCTGGCATTTCTATTTTCCTACATTTTGTGATGTTCTTATGTCTGAATATAAGGTTAATTTTTACAAAGGTAATATGCACAGTTTATAAATATGTATTCCCTTTCAATATTCTCTAAAGGTTTATCATATCTAACAGTTCTAAAATTCTCTCCTTAACTTCTTTCTTGTTTATTTTATGGTTCTTTATGAATGGAATAAACTGAGTGAAGCCTTCTCATAAGAATGTGGCCTTAACCTATGCCTTAATTTTGACTTGAGACTTTACAATAGATTGAGGATTAATCTGACACAGGAGATAATCCACCTGAGAAAAGTTTTAATTTAGTCTGGTAACTTGTACATAAGCCAGATAGGGCTAGCAACTGGTGAGGAGGGGAGAGACTTTAAGTAGTTAAGAGGATTTTCCCTTTGCCAAGAACTGGTGAGCCACTTGGGTGACTCGAATTGGGAGAATTTAATGTGTTAGTGTGTATAAAAAGCTCCTATTTCTCTTTGATATTTGGAAATTCTAAGAGGTTAGATCTTGTAGATCTTGGGAAAGAAACAATTTAAGGTTATTGGCTCTAAAGACCTATCTAGTGTCTCAATGAGATAGAGTGGACCATTTGATAGGATGGGTGGAAGCTTTCCCTGGAGCTCTGTTGCTTTAGGAAGTATTAGTGGCATAACATTGGAACAAATTGAACCTAAGTATGGATTGGTAGAAACTATTGATTCTGATAAAGAAATATATTTTATTTTTAAGGTTTTATAAGAAATAATGGGGAGGGATTGCAAATGGAGTGGAAATTCCATATACCTGGGCATCTATCCTCATTAGAGAAAGTGGAAAGAATGAATCAGATTCTTCAGAAATATATTACTAAATTGATGTTAGAAACAAAATTGCCTTGGAAAGAGCAGCCAAATTACTCCCTACAAACACAAGAGGCCCCTGTGCTTAAAGCTGAGGCTCAGAGGTGCACAGAAAGCTTGGACAATGTCACCTTTTCCCCAGGAGCAAAGCTTAATATTAAAAGTAAAATAAAAGAGGAAATACCAAAAGAAGAGGGGGAAAAATGAACAGAAAAAACAGAAAAGAACCTTGCCCACAGAAAGCTACTATGGTGATAGGGCAGACCAAAATACAAACTCAGATGAGGACAGTGTCTACAGAAGAAATCTCAAAGAATGAGATAAATTGGTCTCAAACCCAAAGAAGCTTCTTGGAAATGTTCATAAAAGACTTCAAAATGTAAATAAGGGAGGTAGAAGAAAAAATGAGACAGGAAATGAGATATGCATGAGTCAACAGTTTGGAAAGGAAGAAAAAATTGTCTGAAGAAAACAACTCTTTAAACAATAGAATAAAACAAATGGAAAAAAGAAAATCACACATTAAAGATGAGAATAGAGCAAATGGAAGCTAATGACTTTGTGAGATAGCAAATCAGTAAAACAAACTAGAAGGAATGAAAAAATGGAAGAAAATATGAAATACTTCACAGGCAAAACAGCCAACCTGGACAATAGATCCAGGAGATACAATTTTAAAATTATTGGTCTACCTGAAGGCCATGACCAAAAAAAGAGCCTGGATAGCATTCTACAAGACATTATTAAGAAAAACTGCCCCAATATTTTGGAAACAGAGGGGGAAATATTCATTGAAAGAATCCATCAATCACCTCTGGAAAGAGATCCCACAAGGAAAATCATAAGGAACATTGTTGTGAAACTCCAATATTATAAAGTCAAGGGAAAAAAAATTGTAAGATGCCAGACAAAAACAATTCAAATATCAAGGAGCAACAATCAGGATTACCCAGAGCTTCTACAATAAAAGATTGGAGGCCTTGGAATACCATATTCTGGAAGGCAAAGGCCCTGGAGTTACAACTAAGAATTAACTACCCAGAAAGACTCAGCATCATTTTTCAGGGGAAGAGATGGTGCTTCAATGAAGTAAGAGACTTTCAATAATTTCTATTGAATAAAACAGAACTAAGCAGAAAATTTAATCTACAAACACAGGACACAAGAGAACCATAAAAAGCTAAACAAGGGAAAATATATATTTGAAGCTTAAACTATTACATTCCTAGATAGGAAAACATCTCTAAGTCTTGTGAATTATATCTGTCACTGCAGCAGACAGAGGGGAGCACCATATGGACTGAGGATGTGGTTCTGAATGGTCCCTGATGCGATGACATCAAAAAAAAAAAAGACATAAAGAAGTGGGAAACAATGAGTACTGGAAAAAGAGGAAAGGGGAGGTATAATTGGGACAACTGGTTTACATGAAGAAGTGCAAAAGATCTGTTACAATTGAGGGAAAGAAGAGAGGGGGATGAGCATTGTCTAAAGCTTGATATCATCAGTTTTGACTTTAAGAGGGAATAATTTAATCATTCACTTGGGTATAGAAATTTAACTAACCCTACAAAGAAGTAGGAGGAGAAAGAAGAAAAAGGGAGGGACAGGATAGAAGGGGGGCAGAAACACTAGGGAAAATGAAGTGGAAAGGGATTGATAGAAGATAAGGCAGTGGGTGGAGTGGGTTAAAAAATACTGATATGAGGAGAGAGGTGATAGGAGATAAGGTAGTGGGTGAGGTGGGTGAAAGAAAAACACATGACTAAGGTCAGGGTGAAAAAAGAGAATAAAAGTATATACAGAGGAGAAAATAAGATGGAAATATCTAGCTGGTAATCATAACTGTTAATGTGCATTGGATGAACTCTCCCATAAAATGTAAGCAAATAGCAGAGTGGATTAAAAAACAGAATCCTACAATATGCTATCTACAAGAAACACATTTGATTCAGAGAAACACATACAGAGTAAAGGTAAAAGGCTGGAATAGAATTTAGTATGCTTCACCTGAAGTTAAAAAAAAAAAAAGCAGGGGTAGCAATTTTGATCTCAGAAAAAGCAAAAGTAAAAATAGATTTTATTAAAAGAAATAAGGAGAGAAAGTACATCTTTGACCCTGGGCAAGTCACTTAACCCCAATTGCCTCAGCAAAAAAATAAAAAAAAATTTAAAAAAATTTTAAAAAGTACATCTTGATAAAGGATACAGTAAATTATGAAGTAGTAACAATACTAAATGTGCATGCAACAAGTGATAGAGCAGGCAAATTCCTAGAAAAGGTTTAAAGCCAGGTGTAGGAAGAAATATACAGCAAAACTATTCTAGTGGGAGATCTCAACTTTTCCCTCTCAGAATCAGACAAATATAACTACAAAATAAACAATAAAGAAACTAGGAAGGTAAATAGGATTCTAGAAAACCTAGATAGGATAGACCTCTGGGGCAAAATGAATAGGGACAGAAAGGAAGACACTTTTTTCTTGGCAGTACATGGCACCTACACAAAAATTGACCATGTATTAAGGCATAAAAAACAATCAAATGCAAAAAGGCAGAAACAGTAAATGATTTCAATGCAACAAAAATTATATTCAAAAAAGGGCCAGGAAAAGACAAGCTAAAAACCAATGGGAAATTAAATGATCTAATTCTAAAGAATGAGCAGGTCAAACAACAAATCACAGAAACATACCATAATTTCCTCCAAGAAAATGACAATAATGACACAACATACGAAAATCCATAGGATGCAGTCAAAGCAAGTCTTAGGGGAAATTATTTATCTCTAGAAAAAGAGTTCAATGAATTAGACATGCAACTAAAAAAAGCTAGAAAAAGAACAAATTAAAAACTCACTACTAAATACCAAATTAGGAATTTTGAAACTGAAAGGAGAGATTAATAAAGTAGAAACCAAGAAAACTACTGAACTAATAAACAAAACCAAGAGTTGGTTTTATAAAAAAAAATTAACAAAATAGATAAACCTTTGGTTAATTTGATCAGAAAAAGGAATGGGAAAAACAAACAAATACACAAATCACTTGTACAAAAAAAAATGAGAGGTGACTATAATTACCACCAAAGAAAAAAAGTTAAAGAAATAACTAGGAGCTATTTTGCCCAACTCTATGGCATCAAGTCTGACAATCTAGTGAAAATGATGAATATTTACAAAAATATAAATTGCCCAGGTTAACAAAAGGAAATAAAATACTTAAATAGTTTAATTTTAGGAAAAAATAAGTTGAACAAATCATTAATGGACTCCCTAAAAAAAAATCTCCAGAGCCAGATGGATGATAAATGGATGAATTCTACCAAACATTTAAAGAACAATTAATTCCAATAATATGTAAACTATTTGGAAAAATAGGTAAAGAAAGAGTACTGCCAAATTCCTTCTATGACACAAATATGGCACTGATACCTAAATCAGGAAGAGCCAAAACAAAGAAAATTACAGATCAATCTTCCTAAAGAATATTGATGCAAAAATTTTAAATAAGATATTAGCAAAAAAAAAATTACATCAATTTATCAGCAGGATAATACACTATGACCAAGTGGTATTTATGTCAGGAATGCAGGACTGGTTGAATATCAGGAAAACTATTACCATAATTGATCATATCAATAACAAAACCAACAGGAATCACATGATAATCTCAATAGATGCAGAAAAAGCTTTTGACAAAATATAGCACCCATTCCTATTAAAAACACAAGAAAGCATAGAGATAAAGCAAGCTTTCCTTAAAATAATAAGCAGTATCTATCTAAAACCTACAGCTAGCATTATTTGTAATGGAGAGAAGCTGGATGCATTCCCAGTAGGATCAGGAGTGAAACAAAGATCCCATTATCAACACTATTATTCAACATTGTACCAAAAATGTTGGCAGTAGCAAAAAGAAAAGAAAAAGAAATTAAAGGAGTTAGAATAGGCAATGAGGAAATAAAACTCTTTGCAATGATATGATGATATAGTTATAGAACCCTAAAATACCATTCAAAAATCTCCTGAAAACAATTCACAGCTTTAATAAAGTTGCAGGATATAAAATAAACGCACACAAATCATCAGTATTTCTATATGCTGACAAAGCCCTTCAGCAAGAGATAGAGAAATTCCATTTTAAATTATTGTAGACAAAATAAAATATTTGAGAGGTCTACCTGCCAAGACAAACTCAACCAAGTATATGAACACAATTGCAAAACACTTCTCACATAAATAAGGTCATATCTAAACAATTGGAAAACTATCAGTTGTTCATGGAGAGGCCGAGCTAATATAATAAAAATGAAAATTCTGCATACATTAATCTATTTGTTCAGTGTCATACAAAACTGTTAAATCATTATTTTACAGAACTAGAAAAAATAATAGAATTTATCTGGAAGAACGAAACGTCAAGAATATCAAGGGAATTAATTTAAAAAAAAATACAAAGGATGGTAGCTTTGCAGTACCAAACCTAGAACTATATTTTAAAGCAGAATAATCATAACCCATTTAAAACTGGTTAAAAAATAAAGTGGTGGATCAGTGGAATAGATTAGATGCACAGAATATCATAATCAGGGCCTATAGCAATCTAATATTTGACAAACCCCTAAACTTCAGCTTCTAAAATAAGAACTCACTATTTGACAAAAATTGCTAGGAGAACTGGAATATATGTCAGAAACCCAGCATATACCTATGTCTCAACCCCATACCAAAATAAGGAAAAAATGGATACATGATTTGGACAAAAGGAGGATGCCATAAACAAATTAGGAGAATAAGGGATAATTTACCTATGAGATCTTTAGAGAAGGGAGAAATTTATGATCAAAGAAGTACAGAACATTATGAAAGGCACAATGGACAACCTTGATTACATTAAATTAAAAAGTTTTTGCACAAACAAAACCAACAGAAACAAGATTAAAAGGGAAGTACAAAACTGGGAAAAAAATCTTTACAGATAGTATTTCTGGTAAAGGTCTCATTTCTAAAATATATAAAGAAATGTGTCAAATTTATAAGAATACAAATCATTCCCCAATTGATAATGGTCAAAGGACATGAACTGACAATTTTCAGATGATGAAATTAAAGCCATCTATAGTTATATGAAAGAAATTCTCTAAATCACTATTGATTAGAAAAATGCAAATTAAAACAATTCTGAGGTACCACTTAACACATCTCAGATTGGCTAAGATGACGGGACAATATAATGATAAATATTGGAGGTGATGTGGGAAAACTGGGGTACTAATGCATTGTTGGTGGAATTGTGAAATGATCCAAACATTCTGGAAGGCAATCTAGAGCTATGCCTAAAAGGCTATCAAACTTTTTGTACCCTTTGACTCAGCAGTGCCATTACTGGGCCTGTATCCCAAAGAAACCATCAAGGAGGAAAAAGGACCTACATGTGCAAACATGTTTGTAGCAGCCCTTTTTATGGTAGCAAAAAGTTACAAAAGGAGTGGATGCCCATGAATTGAGGAATGGCTGAACGAGTTGTGATATATGAAGGCAATGGAATATTATAGTTCTTTTAAAAATGAACAAGCTGATTATAGAAAGGCCTGGAAAGATTTACATGAACTGATGCTGAGCAAAACAAACAGAATCCGTAATACACTGTACACAGAAATAGCAAGAATGTGTGATGATAAACTATCAAAGGCATCAGTTGTTCAGTGATGCAAAACAATCCTTTGAATCTTTGAACAGAAAATGCCCCCCACATCCAGAAAAAGAACTAAGGAGATTGAATATAAATCAGAACATGCTATGTTCACTTCTTTTTTTCTGTTTTTTTGTTATCTCTCCCATGGCTTTTCCCTTTTGCTCTGATTTTTCTCTCCCAACATGATTCATAAAACAATGTTTATTAAAAATAAATAAAATTAATATAATAAAAAGTGGGGGGGGAAGGAATGTCTTGGTGGGAGGGGAGATTAATTGCACTTAGAGGAATTTTACCTGTTATTTATATTTCCAGAAAAATTTATAGGATTCCTTGATTGGAGGAAGTTGAATTAACATTTTTTAGGATGAATGCTGTTTTAGGCTGACCAAAGGAAGGTAGCAACCATGGGATGGCCCACTAGTAGATTTTATAGAGAAAATTTAACCTGAGGGACATGACTGGGATTTCCACAGAGGATGGGTCTCAGGAGTTTGAAATACCTTCAATAGTAAAAATTGAACAAACTGAGGGGGAGGTTCAATTAGACTTAGATCTTTAGAGGGTGGGACCAAGGAATCAAACTGAAAACAGGTTTCTGTTTTTTTGTTTGTTTGTTTGTTTGTTTGTTTTTTCCTGTTAAGGATAGGCTTCAGTGGAGAAAAAGGACAAACCAGAGCAAAGAGGGATTGGAGACTGAGAAGAAAATGGTTGAGGAAATGTATGAGAGGATTTCAAAGCTTAATAAAACAGAGGAGTAATTGAATGGTATAAACTAAGTGAAGACTTGGCCTTGACTATGCCCTAATTGAGACTTGAGACTTTGCAATAACAAGTTGAACTATAGCTAAAAGCTGCAGATGTTTGAACATTTCCCTCCTGTTCCCTCCTTTTCCCCACTCCCCTTCTTAATTAACATTTAACTAATTAATGGATAAAGAGTTTTGTTTCTGGCATAGATTTCCCATTTAGGGTATAATCCTGGACTTCCCCAGACAATGAGAGAAAAGGTTTGGGAAGTGGGGGCTTCTGCATTAGGATCTATATAATCCTGTGTTTGCAGCTTGTGCTTTGGACTCCTTTACTGACACCTTGTCTGCTAGGAGTTGCCTTTCCTCATGAGACCATTTTAACTCCTTTTTTTTTACTTTTTACCTTGAGAGTCCCTGATTTTTAAATTTGGCTAAGGGTCACTGCCCCACATATATCTAAGTTCAAGAGGTATAAATGTATTGTCTATTCATATAATTCATTTAACTTCTTTAAGAAACTGGATGTTTTCCAATTTGTTGCATATATATGTTTAATATTATATAATGGTACTTTTTAAGGAAAGGTGGTTTTCCTGTTTCTCTCTCTTAATTAGGTTTATTTTTTTCTTTTGCTTTGTCCCAGATCATGCTTTTCATCCCTATCTTTTAAAGTTAAATGAAGCGTGACAGATTCTACTCCAGCCTCTTATTTTAGCTCTATGTATCTTTCTGTTTCTTGCTAACAATATATCTAAATTTTAACCCATTCTGTTATTTTCTTCCATATTATGAGTTTATCCCATTCATATTCATAGTTGTGATTGACAACTGTGTATTTCTCTCCATCTTATACTTATCTTTCTCTCTTTTTTTTTTTACCCCCTTTCCTCCTTAAAAATCTGTTTTTGCTACTTAACCACTGTTTCCTATAATCTACCCTCCCTCTTATTCCTCTTGCTCTTGATCCATTTATCTCCTACTTCCATGGAGGTACCCAACTATGGACATAAGCATGTTTGCCCCCTCTTTGAAGTAGTTCAAGATGGGAATGGGGTTAAAATGTTCTTTGTTATCTACCTCAGACATCTCTATTATATTCGCTTTTCCTTATACATTGTAAAATAATAGTCTCCACTCTTTCTTTCAATTCCCACCTCTTTCAGTACTTCCTTTCTCCCACTTTACATTCTTCCTTTGAGATCATCCTAACACAGTTGAATCTTACCCAGGCCCATTGTCTAATTAGACTCTCTCTAACATCACTGGTGATGATAAAATTCTGAGAGATTACATATATCCTTTCTTCAGAAAAAAAATAGTTTTGACAATTTTTATGATTTTTCTCTTGTGTATACCTTTTTATGCTTCTCTTGAGGTTTGTGTTTAAATGATAGATTTTCTATTCAGCTTTGGCCTTTTCATCAGGAAAGTTTAAAAGTCCTCTATATTATTAAATGTCTGTTTATTCCCTGTAGAATTATCCTTTATTTTTGCTGGATAGATTATTCTTATTTATAATTCTTTAATTTTTAAATATCATATGCCAAGCCCTCTGTTTCTTTTTTAGTGATTTTTAAGTCTTGAGTGTCCTGAATGTCACTCCATGGAAATTAAAATCTCTCTTTCTGGTTGAAGTTTTCTGGCTTAACCTGGAAATTCTAGGTTTTAGGTATAAAATATTTGGATCTTTTCATTTTGGAGTTTTTTTTAGGAGGTGATTTGTCCTTTTCTTCTAAGATATCTGAGCAATTTTTATTTATACTTTTTTGAAATGTGATGTCTAAGCTTTTTCTTTTTTCTTTTTTTTTTTTTTTTTGTTCATGGCTTTTAGGTAGTCAATGATTCCTAAATCTATATTCTAGGTCTATTGTTTTTCCTAGGAGATATTTCGTATTTTCTTCTATTTTTTAATTTTTTTAAACTTTATTTTATTATTTCTTGATAATTTATGTCATTAGTCTCCACCTGGCCAATTTTAAGTTTTAAGGCATTATTTTCTTTAATAAGTTTTTGGCACCTCCATTTCAAAAATGATAATTTTCTTTTAACATTTTTTACATAATTCTCATTTCCTTTCACATTCACCCCATTACCATTATTTGGCTTCCAAAATCTTTTTTATCCATTTTGTGTCTTTATTTAACTTTTCTTGGATTTTAGTTTTTGCTGGTCTTTTGTTGGTGTTTAATCTACAATTTCTTTGAAACTTTGCTAGAAAATATTTTGAAGTTATTATCTTCTGTGTTTGTGTTTTGATCTTCCTTGTTACTGTAGTATCTATTATAACTGGATTCTTTACCTCCCCTTTAAATCTTTCACCCTATTTCTTGACTTTGGATTTTGTTAGTGTTACATTCTGCTCACTTTGGGAGAAAGACAGGGAAAGATAATGTCTGACCTGTTCTGTCTTTTTTATGTCCTTCTAGTGATTTCACATCTTAGTCAGTGCTCTCTTGGTGAGAGCTTTACAGGTTCCTGCCCCAGGTTGGACTTTGTTGGATTGTATGTTATTCAGTTTTAGTAGACTACTCCTGGATTCAGTTGCTATTAGCCCTCTAAGAAGTTATGCATGTTCAAAGTAACTGAAATGTTGGTTTCTCTTTGGTCTCCTGGCTTAGTGATTTCCCTTTGGGTTTGTGCAGGGGGAAAGGTTAGAACTGAGTCTTTCCGTTGCTCTTGGATTCAGTCACAGAGCTAAATTTTTGGAACTTGATATTTGCTCTATACAGCTCCATACAGTTAGTTTCTTACTAACAGTTATTCCTTTCTGCCCTGGAATTGTGACCTTGTACTAGATGCCAGATAGTCTTGGTACCAATGGTTCAGAGTGCCATTAGATAATTCTCATTCCTCATCCCAGCACTCATTCCAGGGTCCTCTAAGATGTCTTTCTACAGCAGTGTTTCCTGACCTAGAGTTCAGTGTAAGCTCCCTTAATATTCCTGGGTACTAGAATGTACCTCACAGATGCCCTTGCTACTGCTGTTGCTATATTAAACTCCCAACCAATCCTCACCCCACTATCCACAGACCTCTCTCTCTTCCTAAGATATTCTGGACTGGAAAAAAAAATTACTTACTTTGATTTTTCTTAGTTTTCTTGATTGAAATTTTGTCTGACACATTTTATAGGTTGTTGTAGATATTCAGTGAGTTGTACAGAAGTCTAGCTCTTTCTCTGCCATCTTAACTCTGCCTCTTTGATTCTAATTTTTTAAAGAAATTTTTCAATAGGATCTCTTTCAGCTTTACCTCTGTGTGTGTGTGTGTGTGTGTGTGTGTGTATGTGTGTGTGTGTGTGTGTGTGTGTGTGTGTGTTTTAGTAGAATATCCTCAACTTTTTGGAAGAAATTATTTTTATGAATCTGTCATGGTAATATTCATTCTCAAGTAGTTTCTCAACTGGACCATGATAAGGCTAATGCTACTGGAATATTCACCTAATTCTTATTACTTCTGTTACCTTGAATTAAACCTGAATCTAATGACTAATAATATGATGTTGAGGAAGAAAAAAGCTTATTTGTACCTAGGAAGTCAAACCGTTGTGGAACAATATATGGGTACCAGATGCCACAACAAGTCAGAGACAGGGAAATACATCCTTGTTGAATGCTTTCACGAATCAGAGGTTTTAAATTCTCTTTGGATATAGGAAATTTGATGCTGTCTCCGTCTGCCACATCAAAAAGTCTGGATGACAACAGGGAAGCTTAGCCGATAATTCAGGCAGCAGATGCTCCACATGTGGTAATTTAGGAATATCCCGATAATTTACAGGGTTCTCTGGTTGTTCCTCTTGCCCCACCCTCAAATGGTTGGACTTGTGTGAAATGACAAAATAAAGGGATTAGTCAGATATGCTTTTGAGTATATCTTGGCATTGTTGGTTTGTGGCCTGCCACTTTCTGAATCTGTTCTCGGTGTCAAATAAAATAGCCTGTTCAAGATATCTTTCAAAATTTTATTCTAAAACTGATGGTTGGCATTGAGGTACAAATTGTATAGTTCTAGGTTAGTATTCTTTAAATCACTGAATATCAGTGATTGATGAGATTTTAGGATACATAGCATGGATTTTCAGAACTAAACAGTCTCATAGAATACAAAATTTCAGAATAAAGAAAATGGAATGTTAATGCTTGAAGTGACCTTAGCATGATAGCACAAATGAAAACAAACTGGCAGAACTAAAAATATCCCTAGAATTTTGACATAAACTGTTAGAAATGAAAGTATCTTTAGAGCATAAAAAGTTAGGAGAACCAGTAATGTTAGAATTGGAGAGACCTTAGGATACAGAATATTAGAATTGTGAGAGATTTCAGATTACAGAAAGGTAAAACATACCATTCAATGTATTTGCACTCAAGGGATTTTGGAGACTAGTAAGTCCAACCTTCTCAGCTGAGAAAATTGAGGTCCAGAGAAATAAAACATTTGGTGGTTACTTAGGGCTAAGTAAGGACCAAAATTTCTACAATTTTTCTAGCGTTCTATTAAGGCTTTTTATATTGTATGGTCTTCAGTGTGAAATTTCACGAGGAAAAGGGTTTCAGTTAGTCTTTTTATCCTCTTTGCCTTGTAATGAAAGACAGGTTGACTCTGACATTTCCTTTGTTGTCTTCCTTGTCTTTCCATCTCAGTGAAATTCATGAACTCTGATCTTGCCATTACCTCCCAGCTGGAGATACTTGAGAACACATTTTTGAATTTAATGAAATAAATAGCTTATATTGCCCCTCCTTCTTCTTCCCTTTATCCTTAACAAGTAAGGAAACAAAAGGAAAGGAGAAAAGGAGACTATCTTGCATGAAGAGTGAGCAGTTTGGGGCAAGCCAGTGTATTTTTAGTTTAGGATGCATTCTTCCCTCACTGTGGCTGTGCAATACAGGAAACATCAGAAATAGACTCCTCTCTACTCCCTTCACAAAATTATCCTTTTGGACAGGGGATTCCCTTTAAAAAATATTTGAGTTATTTTCTATTCTTAAATGATTTTTCTGATAAATTAAGGAGAGGAGGGTGACATAGTAGAGATATTATTGGATTTGAAGCACGAAAATACAAAACAAAATTTATATTCAAATCTCATCTCTGACATTACTTTTGCAGCCTTGGTCAAGTTACTTAAATTTGAGCCTCAGGCAATAACCTAAGATTATTATGATAGTTGGATCTCAGTCTTCCTAAGTAAAGGGAATTACATCATTGACTAAAACACAAGCCCTTCATTAATTAAGGGCAATCAGGTTTTTTTTAAGTTTTAAATTTCCTTATTTATTTATTTATTTTTGCTTTTTTTGCTGAGGCAATTGGGGTTAAGTGACTTGCCCAGGGCCACACAGCTAGGCAATGTTAAGTGTCTGAGACCAGATTTGAACTCAGGTCCTCCTGACTTCAGGGCTGAGGGCTCTACCCATTGTGCCACCTAGCTGCTCCCCTTATTTTTTTAATAAGCTTGTATTATCTCTTTGTGCCACTGCTTCCACCATTTGAACAATTAATAAAAAAAAAACTCTCATAGCAAATATTCCTAGTCCAGCAGAATAAATCTCCACCTTGACAAATAAGAATAATATTTCTCATTCTACTTCTGTGACCTTAAGTAAATTATTTCAACTTCATGGCATTGGCTATTTTACATGTAAATTAAGGGGAAGGTTATTTCAAATTTATGATTTCATGATGCTAAAGTTCCTCCCTCCAAAAAAAAATCTTCTAAGGTTTATTTTTGAGGCAGAGAGCATTTTTATTTGTTTATTTATTTTTAAGTCTGAGAAAGGTAAAAGAAAGAATTAGTTCTCAGTGAAAAATGTAGTTTCCTCCCTCTATCGCCCATTTGAAATCTCAGAACCTAATAGTTGGAACTCTAAGAAATCAGAGTCAATTCCCTCTGTCATCATTTAAGTGAACGAGTGGATAAGAGATGTTATAGTTTGCATGAAGTCTATTAATGTTGAAGTCACACTTGGAGTTTTTTGTTTGGGGCACTACATTTTAGGAAAGATAATGAAAAACTAAAATGTATTCAGAAGCAAGGGAAGAGAGTGATAAGGACCTTTGTAATCATCATGTAAGAAGACCAATTGAAGAAAGTGAGGAAAGAGAAGTCTTGGAGAGTGGAAGATTCATGACCATTCTTTTCTTTCTTTCTTTCTTTTTGTTTGTTTTTCCCAGTGCTTTATAAATGTTTATTGAATTGCTTTGATTTTGCAGTTTTAGTCCCAAGAGTCATCAAAGATCATAGTCCTGAACCAATCAGATTGGATCATTACAAAGAAACCTAATCCTCCACGAAGTATTTCAGAGTTTCAACAATGAGCAAGCATTACAGCATTCAACAATCCATACTCCAAACAATTGCCAAAGTAAGTTTCCCTTAATTACAGATAACTTTCCTACTCAACAAACTCCAGCAGCTTCCACTGGAGCTCTTGACAATATGGCTCTACCCTATCTTTCCAGTCTTATTCCTTATTATTCTTGACCCATACTTGATCATCCAGCCAATCTGGCTTTCTCTGATCTTTATGTATGACATATCATTTGCTGTCTTTGTACCTTTGAATTGTAATCCCCCATGTTACTAGAATGAGGGGACTGACCACCGAGAGTCTGATTCTTAGATTTTTGACCTGCTGACAATCCACATGGAACCAACCACTCTCTTTTCATATGTGCCATGAACATTGGTGATATTTGAATGTCTGTCTATTTGAAGTGGGATCAGAATCTTTCTGCTTGACCCCAGAGAGCAGAACTAAGATCAGCAGAGGAAAAGTTATAAAGGCATGATCTCACAGTAAGGAAATATATCCTAAAAAATTAGCACTGCTTAAAGTGGAATGAGTTGCCCCTGATTTTGGATGTTAGTCATCACTGAAAATCTTCAGGGAGATTTTGGATGGCCAACTGATAGATATATTATATAGGAGATCCTTATATTCATGCTCATGTATGGGTTGGATTATGTGACCTTTGACTTTCCTTCTAACTAATAGTAAACTATGCAAGAGAAATGGGTATCTTTTCTCTGCTTGAAAAGCTCTAATTAACTGAGGCAGCTAGGTGGTACAATAGATAGAGTTATGGACTCAGAGTGAAGAAGTGAATTCAAATCTTGTGTCATAGACTGATTAGCTATCTTAGGCAATAGCCCCTAACTCACACACATGAAGATCAAATTATATAATGTGTAAAACACTTTGCATATTTTAGTATTAATTATTATTATAATTACTACTACTACTACTACAAAATATTGTGTTTTTCCTCATTCTTCAATTATTAGATGAGACAGTATCAGGATACTCCAAAAAGGAGTGTAAACATCAGTGGGAAAATAAGATTCAAGAGCATAAAATAGAAATAAGATGATGAGATTGGAACACAGAAGAGACAGATTTTAGTTTTAATTTCACTAGCATTTTGCTGCATGATTTTAGATAAGCAATTACTCCTTTTTTACATTTCAGATTCCCTACTGTTATATGAGGTATCATAGACATATCATAAACCATAGGGTCATAGGTCTAGCACAGGAAAAGTACCTCCATAGTCCTCATATCCAATATCCATTTTGTTGTTGTTTAATCATTGTCCTCTTTGTGACCCTATTTGGGGTTTTCTTGGCAAAGATACTCGAGTAGTTTGCTATTTCCTTCTCTAGCTTATTTTATAAATGAGATAACTAAGGAAACAGTTTAATTATTTGCCCATGGTCATACAGCTAGTAAGTGTCTGGAGCTGAATTTGAGCTCATAGAGATGAATCTTCCTGACTACATGCCTGGCACTCTATCCACTGTGCCATGTAGCTCCCTTCATTTTGCAGATGAAAAAACAGAATATGAAAGAAGTGAAAGGTTTTGTAAAAAATCACACCTGTAGTAAATTAATTTTTTAATAAACAAAATTTCATTTTCTCCCTTTATCCTCTTCTTCCATACAGGTCATGAACAATTATTGCAATCTCTTCTTCAGTATTGTCATTTTTTAAGAGATGTAAGCACATGAAAATCATATGTACAATTTACTTTTTAGATCTTATCTTGGTATATGGTGTTAAGTGTGGGTCAAGCCCTAATTTCTTCCATACTAGTTTCTAATTTTCCCAGCAATTTTTGTCAAATAGTGAGTACTTATTCCAAGAGCTGGGGTCTTTGGGTTTATCATATGTACAATTTACACAAATATATTTGTCTTTAAATTTTTTTTTTTCATGTGGAAGTAGTTCTGGGGAAACATTTACTGGAAGCTCCTGATTCTAACTGATCCACAGTCATGTTTGGCATTATCTCCTGAAAACCAAGCCTTATATCTAATTTAGCAAAATTCATAATCTCCAAGTAGAAAAGGACTATAGTTATTATTTTGTTTAACTTTCTATCCATCTAGAAATCCACTGTACAGCATTTTTTTTTGTCCAAGTCATCACTTGAGCTGTTCTAATGAGAGGAAACTCACTGAAAATTCCATTTTTTACAAATACTGGTCATTAGTACATTTGATCTGAAATCTTCCCTCTTTTACCTACCTCTCTTGGATTTAGTGTAATGTTTGGAGAAACTGAGGCAGTATAAAGATTAGAGATTTTTAATAGTTTATTGATAATAGTGGAGAGATAAGACTAGTCGGCTGAATTGGACTATTGTCTCAAAGTATCCAGCACTGGAGTGAGGGGCTTCAGGGACTCTTCTAGGGCTCCAGCACTTGGGGAAACAAAGGCAGAAGGTGGGTAGAGCACTGAGGGATAGAAGTTCCAGGAAAGTACCATAAATTCAGTTCTGACAGGTTGGGGGTATGGAGAAAGGATTATAAATTCTGATAAGGAGCTAGGAGACACTGAGTCTGAGACCAGAAAGATATGCCCAACATTGGAGATAAGCCATCTGGAGTTTTATGTCTCTTTGGAATGCCAGTGGCCACAGCTCTGCAGCCCCAATTATCTCAGTCCTAATGTCCAGGAAGGGGAGACTGCCACCAGGGAGACTGAGGCAGAACAATTCAGGGAAACTGAGACAGGGGAACTGTGGCACAACATTAGGGAGTGACAGAAGACAAATAAAATTTCTTTTCTCATATCAGTCTTTTTGGTTATCTTAGGATCATATATCTTTTTAGGCTTTTATTTTCCTTGAACATTATGGTAATGTTCAAATCTTCCATATGTGATTTGTTTTTGAAATCCTCCAAATTATTGTTTACAGGATTCAGGGAGGACTATGAACTCTAGTACTAGGACTTGCTGAGTCCTCTTCAGAGCTTGCCTATCTTTAGTGTCCAACACTTAACTGTGGTTCCAAATATAACATAAACAGCAGCCCCATCCTGGTAAAACCATCATGGCAGGTGGATTAAATCAGGTTGAGAGTAACTGACAAGTCTCAAACCTATCAATAAGTTAAAAGCTGTCTACATTAAGCATGTGAATATCCCTCTCATCTCTGCCCTAAGAATGAACAGATGAAAAAATGAAGGCAACTGAAAAGGCTGCTATGGAAAGCTTAGAACTTGGTCAGATGTCAAAGATACTAAAGCCATCTACTGAATTCCTAGCCATTGCCAATCCTTCAGACTTTTGTCTTAATACTAGACTTCTATGATTCTGGAAGAGAGACTGAGCTTGACAAATTTGTGTGATTTTGCCTCACTTTAATACTATTAACCACAAATCAAGAAATTACCCTGTGATGTCACTGATCCTCTTAGAAAAGAAAGTTGGTCAATGATATTTCTAAAAACAATCCTATAAATAATTTATGTCCGTATCTCCCTTTGTGAAGGCTATATGGAGAAGAGGCTGATTATGGTCTGTCCCCTTCATTCTGGGGTAAAGTAAAATAGTGGGAATCTCTAGGGAAAAGAATGGCTATGACTAAATATAAATTGGACCAGCAGCAGGATATGGTTTATCCCAGATGGTTAATTGGTAGATTGCCTATACTTCCTCCCCCCTACCCCACCCGATAGAGAAAATGATTTCCAACTGCTTCAGATGAGTAAGTTATTGCCTTGCTGTGTAACTGATGCCATCTTTCTTGTTGGCATTGTTGTAGGGGATGAAAAAGAGGCAACAGACACTGTTCCTCGTAACAGCATCTGGGCCCTCAATGGTTCCATAGCAATCTTCAGAAATTTTCTATTTATATGGGAAGAATTTATACCAGCAGCCCAAAGGCTGGACTTTGTGGACCATGAACATACACATGTATCACTACTAAGTAAACAGGCAGTGCCAGGGAACTAATGAGATTTTAATTGCTCTGTGGTGGAAATCAGTCATTTGCTTTTGTTTATTATTATTTTGCTACTATGGTGCGGTGGTTTCAGGCCATATGGGTGAGAGCAATCCTTAATTGTGGTACAGTCGATAATGGGGCAGACAAGCTGACTTTTTAAATGCAGAGCAGCAAAACAAGCAATTTGATCAAAGGCCAGAAGTGGGCTGAAGACAAATGTAAAGGAATGTGGATCTGTCTCAATCTGCCTCATCCGGAAAATGATAAACAAGGAGTCTTAAAATCCTGGCTCCAAATCAAATATTTGGCATCAAAGGTCTTGTCAGGAGATTAGTTTTCAAAGATGTTCACAGCAGACATGCCCATTTCTGCTGAAAAACCTTTTAAGAAAAGGATATGTGCATATGTGCGTGGGGGGTGTTTTGAAAGGAGGAGAGTAAATAGTGGAAAGGATATTTCCACAGCAGTAGAAAAAGGTGAGGTGAGGAAGATATAAAAATAAAGAGAGAGAGAAATGACCATGAGGAGAGAACAGATTTGTCTATGGAAAAGACAGCTCTATTCCTTTGACTGAATTGTTCTGAGGACCATGCACTATGCTTTATTATAAAGTTTACTTGATATTGAAATTGAGATTCACAGACTTAAAGAACTGGAAAAGAACTAACAATGTTCAAGCTGAAAAAGGTCTTAGAAATTAGAAGGCCAGAGTCAGAAAGGCCTTTAGAGGTCAGATAATTCAGAACCTTATTTTATAGAAGAGTAAACTGAGGCAGAGATAGAAGAAGTGATTCACTTAGTGTATATAGCTAGTTGGTTATAACAAGGGAACTTGGGGCTAGGTTCTCTGACTTTTAGACACTAGTGATGTTTCCTCTTTCACTTATTGACTCAGTCTTTTGATATTTCTTTTAAAACATATCTATCTCAATTTGGGACAATGAGAGGCAGATGCTGGGGAAATTGTCTTTAGGGGAGAAAGCTGGGCCAAGGCTAGGAAGAGCTCAAATTGGGTATTGGTAGATTTCTGGAGAACTCTACTCATTCTTAATAAGGAAGTGCTAAACTCAGTAGTTCTTAGGCTCCAGAAGGTCTGCAAGTTTTGTCAGTTGCTTCTGAATTTCAGAGGCTTTGCCTTGAGCCAAACTCTCTAAACTATAGCTCTCACTTTTGGTTGATCTTGGGTAAGTAATGTCCAAAAGAGAATGGTGGGAGGTGGCAGTGATTTCTTGTTAGATAAAGATTCTTCATGAATGATTCTAAAAATAATATTCTGAAAACTTGCTGTTTTATTTGTTTTAAAATAGTGTTAATAAGGCATTTTTTAAAAAAAGGTTTCAGTGTATTAAATCATGTGATACCTACTTTCAAGTATTATTACAGAAAGTCTTGCCTGTAGATTATCAGGGCCTTGAAATATAAATCAAATTTGTTTGCAAAATCTATTTTTAGTTTTGTTTTAGTTCTTTCCATTAAATACATAGTTTTAGTTTTGGCTGGACTTGACGCAAGTTTTTTATATATACAAATATACATAGATACTCACACATACACACAATGCTGGTCAGTCACAGTTCTGGGGGAAAAATAAACAAGCAAATAAAAATCCAAAAACCTAAATGTGAATTTGGTTTAGGGTTCAGAAAGTTCATGCCATTTATTGTAGTGTTTAGTTTTTGACTTAGCGCAAGTCCTTTATATTGAAGATAATCCAACAAAAGATGTCCTATTTTATCAGGGAGTTTATTTATTTATTTTAAAAAAATATTTAAAAAAATATTGAACTTGTCTGACACATCACTCTGCCTCATGGTGTCTTTGTCTTTACTTCCCTCCATGCCACATGCATATTTAAGCAACATAAAATTTGGAACTGGAAGGGACTTTTGAATTCAGCTAGTTTGACACCTTCATTTATCAGATAGGAAAATATGAATTTAGAGAAAAATTGAGTGAATTCCTAAATACCAGATCTGATGCTCAAATGCAGGCCTTCTAGTATTCTTCTACCACACCATACAGGCTTTCAGAGTCCTTAATCACTTCCTTCCTCAGTTCTTTCCCAGACCTTTACTCCAAGGGTAGCTGCACTTTCCTCCCTTCTCTATCTTGACCCACTTAGTGGATCAGTTCATTCTTTTCTTTCAAATTTCCTGCCTTGTTATTCTATCACTGATCATGATTTGCCAAACTTGTACCATTCATAGACCTTTACTCCTATTTGTTTGTTTCTGAGGGAACTACAGAAAGTTATAGAATTGTATTGACAGGGACCAGTACATATTTATTTTCATAGCTTCAATTTCATCCTTACTATGACAAGATAATCCTTTTTCACTTGCAAAACAATTTTGCTCTCTAATGACAAAAGTATCCTAGGGCAGCAGTTCTCCCAGCCCTCTGAACTGAGGATCTTATTTCATACTTCACTGAAATAATTGGGACTTTCTTCCTCCTTATTTCACAACACTCAGATGTCTTTCCCTATTATCTCTTTCTACACCCTATATTTCATTATGATGTAGTCTTTTCTTTTGTCAAGGCAAACCAGTATATATGCATACTTGATTCCCACTCAGAATTTTCTGGAGTAGATTGCCTCCTTTATTATCTCCACTATCTTTCTTTTTTTTTTTTTTTTTTTTTTTTTTGGTTTTTTTTTTTGCTGAGGCAATTGGGGTTAAGTGACTTGCCCAGGGTCACACAGCTAGGAAGTGTCTGAGACCAGATTTGAACTCAGGTTCTCCTGACTTCAGGGCTGGTGCTCTAACCACTGTGCCACCTAGCTGCCCCTATCTCCACTATCTTTCAAATCTTTTATTTTCCTCTCTGCTGACTTCTAATATACCTTTTGCCTTATCCTTGAAAAACGCCACCTTAGACTACAGTTCCTGCTATTTTTCCACTTCTCAGCTAAATCTCTTAAGAAAGCCATCTTTAATTAATACCTACAATTTTTCTTCTCGATTCCAAATTCTCTGCAAATTGCCTTTTGACATCGTTATTGAACCAAAACTTCTCTCTTTAAAATCACCATTGATCTCAATTGCCAAAGCTAATGATTATTTCTAAATTTTTCGTCCTCATTACCTCTCTGCAACCTTTGGAATTGTTATTAACACTCCTCTGGAAACCATCACTTAGTTTGTTGTTGTTTTGTAAATATTTGTACAATTTCCTATTTGTAGGACTATTCCTTCTGTTTCTTTGCTAGATATTTCTCCAGCTTATGTTTGTAAGTTAGTGTCCCTTTATGGTCTGTCACCAAATCTCTTTTCCTTCTATATTATCTCATTTGGCAATTTCATCAGTTGTAATCGGTCAATTATTTCTTTTTAGATGATTATCAGATATATATTTAGATCCCCAACCTCTTCCCTAACTTCCAGGATTAGATAAATTAAATTACTCATTGGATACTGGAACTTGGATATTCCTTGGATATCTCTGACTTCTCAACATGCCCTAAACAGAACTCACTTCCCAGCCCCCAAACTTTCCTTCTTTCTAATTTCCATATAATTATTAAGGGTACAATCAATCATTCACCCAGTGACTACGGTGACACCAGAAACATAAAGATCATCCTCAATTACTTTTGTGCCATCATTCTACATATCCAATTTGTACTCAAGCCTTATCATTTTTACATTTACAACATTATGTGTGTGTGTGTCTGTGTGTGTATACACACATATATATGTGAGTTTGTGTATGTATATATATATATATGTACATAAATGATGAGGTCTTCAATATTAGGTGTGGTTAGCAGAGGAACTGATAAAAATTAATCCCTTAGGCTAGCTGGAAGAAGGCTCTGACAATGGAGATCAGTTTAATTCCTTGGTCCCACCCTCTAAAGGTAATCCAGTCAGAAATCCAAGTTATATCAAGACCCTGAAGCTAAATTTTCCATATAAAACAATTTATGTCCATGGTTTTGCTGCTGCCTTCCTTTGGGTCAGTCTGACACATCACTCTGCCTCATGGTGTCTTTGTCTTTACTTCCCTCCATGCCACATGGTATCTCCCCTAACTCCATTATGCTTCTCAATCTCACTTCTCCTTATAGTTAAGTAAGTCATTTAGGGTCCTAAATCCTTCTCAGGATTTAGCCTGCTAGCCAATGGCTTACTCCAACCTCACAGGGTGCTCCTTATCTATTGGGTAACTGTGAGTTCCACTAAGGAACTTGTCTTTCATATACTCTTCCAATTTATTTCATATTTACTATTTCCAGTATCTCTTGTATCCCTTATTTGGTCTGTAACCTATTCTCCTAAATAAATCTACCTTTTGCCAAAGAGAATGACCATTGTGAACTCTTCACATGATTGAACCTCAACTTTTGGTTCTTGCCATCATTTGGTGGCAAACCCTACAGCATAGATCACATCATATGTACATATATACATACACACATATTATATATATGCCCTTCTCTCCACTTATACAGCTACCACCTTGGTGAAGGTTTTCATCATCTCAAGTCTATAGTACTCCAATAGTTTTCTCTGCTTGTTTTCATAGGTCCTCTCTCCTCATTTTAATCTGTCCTTTATTAACCTATCAAAGTGATCTTCCTAAACAAATAAGTTATATTGCAGCCTACCCTAAACATCTACTCTATAAATTTTTATGACTGCCTGTTACCTCCAAAATTAATCTAATTTTGTTTAGAATGTAAAGGTTATTATATCCTGGACTCTTCCAATCTTTCTAGTCTCATTATATTTTATTTTACTCTGTATTTTAAGATCCAGCAATATTTTCCATTTTGTTGTCCTCACAGAAGATACTCCATTTCACAAAGCATTGCCTTTCCAATGGCTGTCCTCAATGTCTTGAACATTCTCCCTCTTCACTTCTATCTGCAGGGTTCCTTTGAGATGCACTTCAGATTTCTCCTTCAGTGGAAGGTGTGTACTATCCCCTCTCCCAACCCACATGGTTAGTGTCTTCTCTCAAAGATTATCTTCCATCTATTCATTCTATATGTCTTTTTATGTACATAGTTGTTGATGTATTCTCTATTCCCAATAAAATAAAAAGTCCTTCGAAGTAAGGATTGTGTTTGTCTTTCTTCATATCCTCATCCCTAAGAACAGTGTGTGTCATATGGTAATCACAATGTTGACTGACTGACATCTTGGTGGACAAGATGAAGAGAGAGATCTAGGCTAGCTTATAAGGAAATTAAGTGTATTCAAAATTGCTTGAATGGCTGAACTTAAGGAGTAATAATTAATAGCAAGATGTCAACTTGAAAAACAAAAACAAACAAAAAATAAACAATTAGTCCAGTTGTGTGCTTTAGAAATCTACTCTTGGCCCTTTGCTATTAATTTTTTTTTTTAAACAATAACATATGCAGGGCAGCTAGGTGATGTAGTGATTAGAGCACCAGCCCTGAAATCAGGATGACCTGAGTTCAAATTTGGTCTCAGACATTTGACATTCCCTAGCTGTGTGACCCTGGGCAAGCCACTTAACCTCAATTGCTTCAGCAAAAAGCAAAAACCAAAACAAAACATAACCCAATAACATATGGAAGTATAGATGATACCATACTGGAAAAATGGTAGCTAATATATTTGTTGAAACAGTCAAAATAGAAAAAGTTCTCCCCTTCCTAGAATGGTGAATCAAATAAGATAAAATTTAATAGGGTTAGATGTAAAATCCTTCATTTTGAATACAAAGAAAATTCTAAAAGAGAACAGTCAAAGGGAGGTCTGATTATTCAACAGCAAACTTGACAAGTATTTGAGTGCTTCAGTGAATTAGGAATTCAAAATAATCAAGTATGTCATGGAAGTTGTTTTTAAAAAAACCTTAAAATAAACATTTGATTACATTAATAGAGAAAGTATTTTAATGAACAAAATGGTATTCCTTCTGAACTCTAAACTTCAGTAAACAGTATTGCTATGGGTACCAAATTTTTAGGGAGGAAATTGACAAGTGAGTGTTTTGTAAAGAAGATGACCAGTATCATGAGGTTATGTCATATTTGAGAAATAGATTAAAGAAACTGAAAACATTTTTTCTATAGAAGGAAAAATATGGAGTATAATACAAAATTATTCTCAAAAATTGAAAAACAAAGTACTCTACTAATCTCCTATTATAAGACAAATTTTGTTCTAATATCTAAACCATGGTAAAAATATCTAAGCATCTATTTCACTGAATATTGAAGTATATTATTTTAAAAAATAAAATCCATGCAAGACAACTACAGCAATAAATAGATCCAAAATTATTATTCAGTACAAATTAGTTGTATTTATGCATGTGTTCATGGGTGATTCAAAATTAATGAATCACTATAATTAACTGTGTTAAAAGAAAAGTTGACAATTTATATTTTATATATGTAAGAATAAATGTGTATGTACATATGTGTAAATATTATATATATATATATATAAAACACACACATATATTTGACAAAATATTGCACTCTTGCTACACCTCCAAAGTATTGTCATGAAAAGGTCTATTTTTAAATATCTTTTAAAGTATAAACTTAAAATAAAAGAAGCTATCTAAACATTATCTTCAATGGAGAAAAAGTGGGAGTTTTTCCAATAAATTTAGTCTTGAAGCAAGAGTATTTCTTTTTTCTACTCCTATTTGACATACTTCTATATGTACTAGCAATAGTAATAAAGAAAAAAAAATAAAGCCACATATATTAGCAAAGAGGAGAGAGAAGGGAGCCAAGATGGAGAACTTCAGACAGCATTCTCTGTGAACTCCTGGGACCTTCCCTCAGACCCAGACAAAGTGAGCCTTCGAACTGGTTTTGGAGTGAGGGCTCTGCCAAACATTTGGACTACAACGCACTTGTATCAAAAATCTACCTTGAAAGAACTCCGGAGAAGGTTAGCCTTAGGGGAAATCGGCTGCTGGTCGAGATCAGACTCCAGCCAGGGTGGAAGTCAGGGCTGCGATAGAGGGGCGGATTTTAGGCACCCAGGAAGCCCCTGGGAGATGCCTGGGCCACTTTGCTCTGCTTGCGGGCAGGAGCTTTGGCAGATCTACCTTTGGTAAAGGGTGGATCGAGAGCAGCTGAAGACATGGTCCTAGTGCGAATCTAGCCCGACCAGCCTCAGACCGGAAGTCAACTCGGCAAACTGCCCCAAGGCAAATAGAAATTGTTGCAGTATTTTTTTGCTGGTGACCGATATCCCAACTTTAAATCATGAGCAAGAAGCAGAAGAGAGCTCTCACCATAGAAAGCTTTTATGGAGAAAAAATAGAACAGTCCCCAGATCCTGACATTATGAAAACAATCCCAGATGAAGCCACAAAGGCAGACTTAAGTTGGTCTCCCTTTCAGAAGGCTTACCTGGAACATTGCATTAAGAATCTCAAAAGAGAGCTAGAAGAAGAATGGGGAAATAAATTGAGGTCAGTGCAACAGAAATATCAAAAACTGGAAAATAGGATTGGTGAATTGGAAAAAGAAAACAGTTCACTGAAAAACAAAATTGGTGAATTGGAAAAAGACAACAATTCACTGAAAAATAAAACTGGCAAAATGGAAAAAGAATGCATTGAATCAAGAAATTCAACTGGCCAGCTACAAAAGGAGCTAAAAAAGATAACTGAAGGAAATAATACTTTAAAAATTAAATGATAAGTTTGGAAATATGTATACATATATTCAATTTGCCAATATTTTAACATAATTAACATGTAGTGGATATCCTGCCATCTAGGGGAGGGGCGGGGAGTTGGGGGGAAAAATTTGTGACAGAAAGCTATGTAAGGGTTATTGTTGAAGAATTACCCACACATATGTTATGCAAATAAAATTTAAAAAAAAGGAAAAAAAAACAAAAAAAAAAAGAGGAGAGAGAAGTCTCCTTATTTTCAGGTGACAGAATACTTTGGTATTATTATTTTAAGAAAAACCCAGAATTTTCAAAGAAACTAATTGAGAAAAATTAAGATCAATCAAAAAATCACTTAAAAACTTTCTTTGTATCAAACATTTTGATTAAGAAAAACAGAAGGCAGATCCTGCCATCCAAGAGTTTACATTGTAATGTAAAGTTTACATGGAGATACCCAAATATGTATGTATGTGTGTTTACATATATATCCATCTACATATATACATATGCATGTATGCGTGTACATAATATATACACATACATATATTTATAAATAGGATACATGCAAAAAAGAATGAAGAGAAATATTCTAGCTGCTGGGGGATTAGGAAAACTTACTTGTAATAGGTGGCATTTGATATGAATATTTTTATAAGAACTTTTATTCTAAAATATCAATAAGAAATAAAAAAATACCCATCAAGCCAGAAACTGTCACTCCTTCAAATGTGCTCCAAAAGCTGTTGCTTCTTTGAGGGTCCTAAACTTTAGTAAAAACATGAATTTCTGAACAAATAAGTAAGTCTATCATGTGCTCCTTATATCCTAACGAAAGTCACTCTAGAAATTTCTTTCTTGACTTTGGGTTAACCAAGGGCTACATTTATCTTTGCAGGAACAAGGAAGAATTTCCTGATAAAATCTACTATACGTGTTTTAAGATGAATATTGAAGGAAACCAGTGCTTGTAAGAGGTGGGGATGAGCAGGGAGCACCTCCCAGGCATGGGAGGCACATATAATAAAAAGGAGAAGTAGAGCATTATATGTGTCAACAAGACTAGGGTGGCTGAACCATTCGTTGATTGCATTGAGGGCAATAATGGGTAAGAAGATTAAAAAAAAAAAAGCTAAATTGCAAAAAGATTTAAATGTCAAAGAGAAGGGCTTATATTTGAATCTGGAAATAATGGCAAGTCAGGGAAGGTTTTTTTTTTTTTTTTTTTTTTTTTTTTTTTTTTTTTTTTTTTTTTTTAGCAGGATGGGCTTTAGCAGGATGGGAGTTTTGAAAAAAGTATTTTAGTAGGAAAATCATTCTGGCAGCCATATGGAAGATGGAGTGAAAAGAGAGACAGTAAGATAAGGGCCTGAGTTAAAGTGCTGTGGTGAAAGTTGGGGGAAAAAAAGAAATATATGTTATTGTAGAGGTAGAAGTGACAGCATTTGGCAACTGGTTAAATAAGTAGGGTGATTGAAAGGGATGAATGGAGACTGCAAGCAAGTTTGGAAATCTGTGCCACTTGAATGGAGACAATAATAAGTTCACAAGAGTAATAGGTTTCCATGAAAAGATAATGGATTATGTTTGAACATGTTGAGTTGGAGATGCCTGTAGGAATTCAATCTAAAAAGTTTGATAGGTAGTTTCTGATGTAGGACTGGAAGGCAGGAGAAAGACTGGATCCAGAAAAAAGGACATTAGACACATCTGCACAGATACAATAATTGAGATCATTAGGAGATGATGAGTTCACCAAATGTGAGAGTGAAGAAAGAAAAAGAAGAGGAGTCAGAACAGAGCTGTGGGTCACACACACATAGGATTTGTGACATGCAAAAAACAGGAAGAAATTGTTAGATAAGGAGGGAACTGAGAGAGGAAAATGTCACTCTAACAGAGAGAGGAGAAAGCCAGGAGAAATAGGTTAATAGTCAAATTCTGGAGAAAAGTGAAGAAATTTGAGGGTGAAGATAATTAAGTTTGGCAATTAAGGTTACATTTAGGGAAAGAACTTTTACTTGAATGATATGGTCACATACTGAAAAACTTTAGAAGAGAATGAGAGAAGTAAAAGCACAGCATGTTGATGGCATTTTAAATTTAGTTCAGAAAGTACATAGAACAACTATATATTGTAGGATCTATTTAAGGATAGAGTAGACTTAGACTTTTGTAGAGAGTTGAGGAGTGATTGTTCTGACAAGTATTATACCTCCTAAGTTCTA
>JAJPUD010004038.1:88550-106708 GCA_023553655.1 Myrmecobius fasciatus
CCTTCCTTCCTTCCTTCCTTCCTTCCTTCCTTCCTTCCTTCCTTCCTCCCTCCCTCTCCCCCCCTCTCTCTTTCTTTCCTTCTGTTTCTGAGGCAATTGGGGTTAAGTGACTTGCCCAGGGTCACACAGATAGGAAATGTTAAGTGTCTGAGGCCAGATTTGAACTCAGGTCCTCCTTAGGGCTGGTGCTCTATCCACTGTACCATTTTTCTAATGGCACAATAGTATTCTATTACAATCACATACCACAACTTGTACAGTCATTCCCAAATGATGGTCATTCTCCCGATTTTCAATTCTTTATCACTACAAAAAGAGCTGCTATAAATATTTTATAGATATGTCTTTCCCCCCTTCTCACCTTTTTCTTTAATTTCTTTGGCATACAGAAAAGTAGCACTGTTGCTGGATCAAAGAGTATGCACAGTTTTATAGCTCTTTGGGCATGGTTTCAAATTGCTCTCCGGAATAGTTGAATCAGTTCATAACTTAAAAAGTTTATTTTAGAAAAAAAGTTATTTGGAAAATTAAAAAAAAAAATGCCCCCAAAGGTCAGCTTGTAAAAAAAAAATTTAGGCAGCACTTTGGGAAAGGAAGATCAGACCTTTTTCATTGAACTTCCCTCAGTCCTTGAAATTGGTAATTCCTTGCTCCCTATCAGTCATCTTCTTGGAATCTCTAAGAGGAATAATCATGTCCAACACACGTTAAAGATGAGGCATTTCCTATGTGGAGCAAAAAGATGGGAAGCCACATAATATCCCATTCTTATTTATTTCCAGCCCTCCTTTAACTTTCATTGGTTATATAGATTATCCACATCAGCTCAAATCTCTCTTCATTGCTATATCTTAGCTTCTTTCTATTTTCACTGGTTGCCCTCAGGCAACTAATTGTTTGTAGCTTCATGCTATATGAGACTGTGCTCCATTTTTGATCCCCAGAATCTCTATCTGGCCCTAGGATAGTTCCTCCTTTTTGTAGAACTTCCTCAGGATGGTACATAATCTCTCAGGCAATAACTCTGATTCACTTAAGGAGATGTACAAGTCATTTATACTTAATCCTAACTGATTCAATCAAAATTTTCTCATTGAACAAGGTAATGACTTTCAAGTGGGTTGGGATAATCAATGGGGTCCACCCTTATATTTAAGTATATATCTTTTGGCAAACAAATTTTATTTGGGGACTCACTTTTCTCTTTCCTGGCATGAGAATGTGGTCAACACAAAATAACTCAATTGAGGCATTTGTTGCCAAATGAGGAAAGTTCAAAGGGGTAGTAGAAAATGATCACACCTTCTCATTTTTTTAATTCTCTGAACTCAAGGAAGATTAATTTTAAATATTCTAGTAATTGACCCTAATTAAAAACCATTGAAACTTATCAAATAAAGGAATGACATGGTTAGATGTGTGCTTTAGGAAAATTACTTTGGCATCAAAACCAAATCTGAATAGGATGGATTAGAGAAGGAAGAAGTTGGGTAAAATAGAACAATTAAGATCTTTTTGCAATAGTCCAGGTGAAAGATGATAGGAACCTGATTAAGGAAATCGAGGTATGAATGTAGAGTTTCCATAGAAGTTAGGGAGGCAATATCAACAATATTAGACAACTGATTGACTTTCATTTGAAGGGATGGGTGAAAGTGAAAAGTTGAGGATGAATAACTGTTTTCAAACATGAGTGAGTGAAAGAATAGTGCTATGTTTAGAGAAGTTAGAAAGAAAAATAGAATTAAGATAAGTGATAAAGAGTTCTATTTTTGGCAGACTGAGTTTGCAATATCTATGTTTTTTTCAACAACTTTTTATTCAAAGTGTTCTATCTCTAGTCTCTGTGTGTTTTCAAGACAGTATTTCAAGGTAAATATCCTACCTGACCTTTGTCCCTTTTAATGCTTAGGTGTCTTTGAGGAATACCTCAACTGTGACTTCTTATATAGGGATATTTCTGATGTCCCTCTAGGAATTAGTGTTGTCTTCCCTGACCCAACTCCTAAATCACTTTGCATTCATTTAGCTGTGTACTTGTTTCTACCCAATAGAAGATAAGATCACTGAGGACAAGAATTGATTTGTTGTTGCCTTTGCATTGTTGGCTCTGTACACAAAAAATATGCTAAACACATTGGATACTTAATAAACACACATTAAATTGATTTTAAAATGTAAATATGGTTCTGGCATGGATGAAAAATTCAGACTGGGTGAAAAAACAAGTTGTTCAAAAATGTAGTGTGATTCTGGTAGTGTACTGTCCAAAGCAGATTTCAATCTCTATTCAAAGAAGTTGTTTAAAAACAAAACAACACACAACAAAACAAAATAATAACTGCTGTTTAAGCATTTTTCTGTTTGCTAATTATATAAATTCTTTATTCATACCTATGTAGCAATGACATTGCTCCTGACCCTTCTTATGCCTGAAATGCTCTCCAAACTCATTTTTGTTTATGGAAATCCTACCCATCTTTCAAGATACATGTTTTCCATCTGATTCTTATTCATTCACTTGCTTGTTTATCTAATCATCTATCTATTTATCTATATACATCAAAATATTTTATTTTTCCATCCTCCAATTACATCTCATGAAGTACTGATAAGATCAGGAGCTTCTTCAGTTAAAAGGATTAGATGGGAGGTTATCAGTGCCAAGGCTTGAAGCCATTTGTATATGGAACTCATTCAAATTTTCAGGTGTGCCTACACTTTTCCTTTCAATAAAGTTGTAACAAAATGTTTGCCTGTGGGACATTTATTCAACACTTCTCCAAGGCTTCTCCTACTCTTTGGCTTCTTTGGACTGTTTGCATGATCATTTCCCATCCCTACAGAGAATGTTCTCTTGGAAGTTGTTGACAGATGCCTCCATTGGTAAAAGCCATGGTACTTTTTAAGCTTGTAACTTTGCTATTGACAATGCTGAAAACTCAGTCAGGTTATTGCAGCATTGCTTCATTTCAATGGAAAAGACTTTGGCTAACCTTTTGTCCCCATCAAAATGCCCACTCCTCCCACAAAGACCAAACCAGATTTACCTCAATTGTCTTATACAAAAAAGGACACTGTTGCCAATTTCTTTCCCTCCATGTGAGAGAATCAACTGGAAAGATTTTTTTTTATTATTATTGGTATGTCTTCAATATATATGACTTGAATTATTTCTACCATGAACTTCAAAGTATATTTTTCCACAGAAGCCCTCTGGATGGCTTTAAATGTCAAGGATACATTTCAGGGCCCACATGGTTTGCTTACTCCCCCCAACCTTGGATTGTGAAAGTTGTTGGCAAACATCACATGAACAAATCTGTTTTGGGTTTGCATAGTACTATCTGAAGTCTTGTGAATGAAAAAAACTTTGTAAATATATTAAAGCCAAAGACAAGGAGAGTAAAAGACAAAAAAATGCAGATACTCTGTGGACAATAAGCATCATTTGATTTATTGTCCTCTTTGGAATGAAATTCTTATATCCTCCAGTATCCTACTTTTAGTGCTATAATTACAGAGTAGTTTTTTTTTTTAAACCAATGCCAGAGCATATGTTAAATAGTTGTATGTTTATTTTATTTGCATGGTTCTCAAGCATATTGCTTTGGACATCAGCATCTTTCCTTATTCTCCATCTGGATAGAAACAGGTGTGAGCAACCTTTTCCAATAATCTTTTTTCCCCCTGAGGCAATTGGGGTTAAGTGACTTGCCCAGGGTCACACAGCTAGGGAGTGTTAAGTGTCTGAGGCCAGATTTGAACTCAGGTCCTCCTGACTTCAGGGCTGGTATTCCTTTTCCAATAATCTTGAGAGAAAGAAAAAAGACCAGTGGCGATGCTCCTCTAAAAATGCACCATCTGATCTATTTCACATTCTGTGTGCATATATATATATATATGTATGTATCTATGAATGGCATAGAGAGTTTTGAAAGTTGGGGGGAAAGGACAAAAAAAAAGAAAATGAAATCTCTTGGAAGTTTTATTTGTTTAAAATCTTTTTTAAAATAATGTAGTCAAAATTATCCATATTATACCTAATTTTTTTTTCAGTCACTTGTTTGTTTATATCTATTCATGAAGAGTTGTTCACTATGAACAATTCTGATAAGTTAATATGTTTCTACTATATTGCTTTCCTGTTTTCCCAACATTTTTTTTTACCAAGTAATCAATTCTTATCCCAAACTTTTTAAGTCTTTATTTTTGTCAAATATAAAGTTATTAAATTCATTTGCTGCTATGAATTGTAAGTTCACTCTGAGTTTCATCATCATGAAAACTACCATAAAAATGAAAGCTTTGTGATTCTGCTCCATGTGTATTTGCCAAACTTGGTCTTCCGTGGCAGAACTGGATCTACTAAATACTTTGTTGATTTATGTGCCATTCAATAGTAAGACATATTTTAATACTTTGATGCTTCTTTGATCTCTTTTATGTGGGCACTCCCTCCATCTGTGCTATCCATACCCTTTATTCTTGTGTTATTCTTGTCTGTTTTTCTATAAATTCTCTACCTACCTGCTTGCTCTGGTACTTTGAATATATAATAGATACTCATGCCATTCTCAGGCTGATAAAATTTTGACCCTTATACTCATTACGTGAACAGTCAACTTCATTTTCTAGATGTACATGCCCTTGACAAAAAGAAATTGAATTAGTGTCAGCTCAGCAAATATAAATTAAAAGGGTTCAATGTTGCATCTAAAACACAAAAATAATAAATATAAGCTATTTATATATATATATGTATATATATACACATACATATATATATAAAATCTCATTACAGCTGCAATTTTCTTAGCTGGCTTCACTATAAACCATTATCTGCATATTTGAATGTTTCTCAGTATCTGTGAGGTCTTTCATAGAATGTGGTGAAATCTGTCTGCTTGTAATTTCACAACATTGGTATTAGTTCTGCCCTCTGGGTATACACAATTTAGCTGTTCCTCTTATTTATATTTACAAAATCAGATATTTGAAAGCAACCATTTAATATTCCCTTAAATTTTTTATTCCTTTGGATTAAAGGTTTACAGACCACCATTCCTCCCCAAAAATGTTTCTGATTTGACATGCTTTCCAGAGCCCTGATCCTCTTGGCTGGCCTTCTTAGGATGTTATGAAGTTTGTTGAAAAATCTAAGGATGGAAATTTTAACTTCAATTAATCAATAAGAATTTATTAAGTGATCTCTATATTTCAGACACTGCATTAGGCTTCAGCTATGTAAAGACAATGAAAGAATCCCTGCCCTCAAAATGATTACATTCTATCAAAAGATTATTATATATAATATATAATGGATACAAAGTGTTGAGAGACATTAGCAGTTAGAAAGATTAGAAGAGACCTCAGGAGGAAAGTGACTTTTAAGTTTTATATAGATGAAAGATGAAGGTAGAAGTGAGGAAGGAGTATGCTTTTGAATTGGGGCTCAGATAATACAAAGCTTCCATCAGAAAATAGAATGCCATGTATGGGAAATAGCAAGAAAGACTTTAAAATGATCAGCAGAGAAGTTTATAATTCATCCTAAACTTAACAGGGAGATACTGGTGTTTATTGAGTAGGAGAATCAGACCTGTGATTTGGGACAATCACTTTGGCAGCTACGGGGAGGATGAATTGAAGATGGGTAAGGCTTGAAGTAAGGAGACCAATTAAGAATTTATGATAATAAATAGTTCATGTGAGGACCTATACTAGGGTGATTGTTGTATGGGGGAAAAGAATGTGACTAACTGGAGAGAGATTGTGGAGTAGGAAAGAAATTTGACAAGATAGATAGTATAATAAAGTGTTAAGGATGGCACCTAAGTTGTGAATCAAAGTGACAGGAAAGGTCATAGTATTATTCTAAACAGAAAAACTGTAACTATGATGGCATAAATTCTAGACAAACTAGTTCTATCCTTTTTACTATTTATTTCTTATGACATATGCATATATGTATGAATTGTCTCCCCCATTAAATCTTTCAGTCTGAGGTACCACTTCATACCTCTCAGATTGACTAAGATGACAAGAAAAGATAATGATAAAGGTTGGAGGGAATATGGGAAAACTGGGACATTAATGCATTGTTGGTAAACTAGTGAAATGATCCAACCATTTTGGAGAATAATTTGGAACTATGCCCCAAAGGCTATCAAACTATGCATTCCCTTTCATCCAATAGTGTCTCTATTGGGTCTATATTCTAAAAAGATCATAAAAAAGGGAAAAGAACTCACATGTGCAAAAATGTTTGTGGCAGCCCTTTTTGTATGACAAGGGACTAGAAACTGAATGGATGCCCATCAATTGGGGAATGGCTGAATAAGTAATGGTATATGAATGTAATGAGATATTATTGTTCTATAAGAAATGATGAGAAGGGGGTAGAACCAAGATGGTGGAGAGTAGAAAGGACATTGCCTGAGTTCTTCCTGGCTTCTCTCACAATCAACATTAGATCAAGTCTCTGAATGGATTTACAAGTGACAGAACATACAAACATTCAGAGTGTAATAATTTTCCAGTTTAAGATATCTTGGAAAGATGTCAAAAAGGGTCTGTCTCAGTTTGGCAGGGGGGAATGTGGGTCAGTGCAGGTATGGCCCGGGAAGGTCCAGCATGGGGAATCTAGTGGAAGGCTCTTCACCAAAATACAGTAGCATTGGTTACTCTATCCTGCTTCAGAAGCCTAGATCAGAAGACCAGCTATGAAAACTCCAATGAAATCACAGAAGGCAAATAGTGAGTCCCTGAACCATAACATAACAGGCAGAATTTGACCAGCCACTCAGCACAGCAGGGAAGCCTGCAGCACTGGCTCCTGTTAGGCACTGAAAAGTCCCTGTTGCCCTGCAAAGAAAGTTGCCCTGAGAGCAGATCTTAACTTTTAAAGATGAGCAAAAAAGTAAAAAGAACTCTGACCATAGAGACCTACTATGGAGACAGGAAAGATCAGAACATAAACCCAGAAAATAACAAATGAAAAATGTCTGCAGATGAAACCTCAAAGAGAGATATGAACTGTTTCTAGTTCAAAAGCCTCTCTTGGGAGAGTTCCAAAATGATCTAAAAAGAGGGATAGAAAAAAATGTGGGAAAGAAATGAGGGTATTGTAAAAGAATTATGAAAGTTTGTGAGAAAAGAAAGCCAGCACTTTGGAAAGGAAACCCCAAAAATTGACTGAAGAAAACAACTCCCTAAAAAAGAGAATTGATGAAATGGAGAAAAAATCCACTGAACAAAACAACTCCTTTTTAAGTACAATAAAATACAAAGGAGGTTAAAAAAAACTAACTGAAGAAAATAATTCAGTAACAATTACAATTAGAGAAATTGAATGACAATGATAAATCAAGGATCAGTCAAACAAAATTTTAAAAAAATGAAAAAAAAATAACTCTTGGAAAAACAACTGACCCAGAAAATAGATTCACAAGAGAGAATCTAAGAATTATTGGACTACCTGAAAGCTATGATGAAAAAAAGAGCCAAGATAATATCTTTCAAGAAATTATCAATGAAAACTGTCCTGATATCCTAGAACCAGAGGTAAAATAGTCTTTGAAAGAATCCATCTATCACTTCCTGAAAGAAACCCCAAAATGAAAACTCCAAAATATAGTATAAATAAATTCCAGAATTATCAAATCAAAGAAAAAAAATTTAACAAGCAGTCAGGAAGAAACAACAATTCAAATATCAAGGAAACACAATCAGGATTAGTCAAGGCCTAAAAGCTTTCATATTAAAGGACTGGACAGCCTGGAATATGATATTCTGTAAGGCAAAAAAAGCTTGAACTACAACCAAGAATCAAGTACCAAGCTAAATGAAGCATTATCTTTCAGGGGGAAACAGACATTTTTGGGGGGATTTTCAATCTTTTCTGATTAAAAGACTAGAGCTCAACAGAAAATTTGATCTCCAAATACAAGACTCAAGAAAAGCATAAAAAGGTAAATGGAAGAAAAAATATGTGTTTTTTAAAGTTTTTATATCTCTTTCTCCATCTATCTATCTATCTGAAGATATATGTAACTTTTGAGAACTGTATCTTTCTCATGGCAACTAGAAGGGTTATATTTAGCATAGCTATAAGTTGACTTTAATGTGATGACATAAAAAAGAAATAAGGGTTGTATTGAAAGAAGAGAAAAGGGGAGATAAAATGGGGTACATTATGCCATATGAAGAGGCACAAAAAAACTTATAGTTGAAGGAAAGAAGAGCAAGGGATGAGCATTGTTTGAATCATTAAGGTTCTCAGTTGAGAAATCTCTGATGAGATTACCTCATTAAATTTGGCTCAAAGAGAGAATAACATAATATTTAGTCTGATATAGAAATTTGTCTCACCATATAGTGTAGTAGGAGTGGAAAGGGAAAGAAAAGGGAGAGCTAACATAAAGGAGGACAGAAGTGAAGGGGAGGACTGAGAAAGGGTAGGACAGATTGAGGAAGGTAGTAGTCATAAGCAATATACTGGTGAGGAGAGAAAGGGTGAAAGGAGTGATAAAAGAATAATTTGGGAAAAAAATAGGATGGCAGGAAATATAGAACTAGTGCTCTTAACTGTGATTGTGAATGGAATGAACTCTAAAATGAAGGTGGATAGTTGCCTTTCATTTCTTTCTTTCTTTCTTTCTTTTCTTTTCTTTTCTTTTCTTTTCTTTTCTTTTCTTTTCTTTTCTTTTCTTTTCTTTTCTTTTCTTTTCTTTTCTTTTCTTTTTTGCTTTTTGCTGAGGCAATTGAGGTTAAGTGACTTGCCCAGAGTCACACAGCTAGGGTATGTTAAGTGTCTGAGACCAGATTTGAACTGAGGTTCTCCTGACTTCAAGTTGCCTTTCATTTCTTCTGAGTAATTAATAACCTTTATGGGTGTTGTTCCTCCCATTAAAATATAAGTTTTTCAGGAAAGGAATCATATACCTGGAGATTAGCCCAGGAGTTGGCATATAATGTGTGTGTTTGTGTTTGTTTGTGTGTGTGTGTGTGTGTGTTTGTATGTGTGTGCGCATGCAAGCACGTGCATATAAATTAATGCCAGTGTCTGTATGTATATGTGCATCACTTTGTCTATATGTGTATATATAAATATATATATACATATATATATATATGTACTTAATGATTGATTTAGTGCATGCATATTCCTAGTGTTAGTTTTCTACCAAATATCGGTATGTAACACTTTGATAGTTTTCATCCTTTACTCTTCATCTTAGGCATTCATTGATATTTTGTTGCTGAAAATTTCCCAAAGCTTCCTATCATGCTTCCCCCCATTCCAACATATGTGTACACCTGGTCTTGGCAGAGAATCTAGTTTCAGACTTCTCCTGACCTCTCCCCTATCAATCTTACTTGTTCTGAACCTAGATCATTATCTATCATGCATATCTATAGGCTGATGTTAATGAAATCACCAAAATGAAAGGACATACTAGTATATGCTAGGGGATATTATCTTAGCCATGAAAATGTGTAACGGGGAATTTTAGACCTTTTGATAAGGGTTCTCTTTGTATAAAGAGAACTTATTCATACAATATGTTTCCATGTCTTCTATCTATAAATCAGGCTAGTTTTACATTTTATTATAGTAATGATAAGACCAGTTGAATGATTGTTTTTGCCATGAATTCAAATGTTTAGAAACAGTTAATGAAGCTAGAGATGTTCCTAATAGCTGGGCCTATATATCCATAATTATAGGTTTAAAAAATTACTTTTCAATTATTGAAATGTATGGGTTGAGTGTTTCCTATGGTAAGTAGGAGAAATGGGGATAGAAAGGGTGAAGGTGGGAGAGACATAAGAGGACCAGAGTTTCTCATTTCCATGATATAAGTATTGGTTTTACCTCAAAGGCTAGAAAGGTGTTCCTGGGATCTCAATTGATCCCTAGCTCTCTTTAGCCTTCTCTGTTGACCAGATATGTTTCCAAATGGAGATGGAGGGGAGTACCCTTGATGCACATTCTTGCTATGAACAAAGTTAACCCTCTTTAACTAACTGTTCAATGACTTGTATGTGTTTCATTTTGTCCCAACATTGAATATGAACTACCATAGTGGTAACATTAGGTATGACCCCAGTAGTAGGTGTGAACAAGTATAATATGGATACTTTAGAAACCAAAGTGAGCTTTTTGTTCTGAAGCATGCACTCATGTGTCATTTTAATTATCTAATTAGACATTCCTAGGGAGATCTAGCCTCTTATAGCCATCGATTCAGGTGATAAATTAAGGTCATAAATTACTGTAAACCTGGGAAGCACTTCAGCGTTTCTCCATTTGAATTAAAAACAGTTTGTGGCATGGTGAAATAGAAATTTCATCTGACACATACTATGTTATACTAGGCTAATCACTTAGTTTTTTCTTTGGCCCCTGAGCACTTTTCAGGATTCTATGATGCTAAGAGTTAGTTTCCTGACTTGCTTTGTTGAAGGCATTTTCTTTGGCTGAAGTTCCCTAACACAATGAAATCATGACACCACTACCAATATAGTTGGATTTGCTTAGGTGCTCTCTAGGGTTCCAGTTAAAACAAGAGCCCACACAACTATGTGTCTCCTCCCTTAGTAACTGATCAAAACACAGATGAAGATTGGCATTTTGCCTCTGAGACATCGGTTTCCCACATGTCCACAGAATTAACATGTCTTTACAGAGCATGGTAGGGTATTCACAAGGATATAGGAATGAAGACAAATTGTAAATCTCTGAGTCTATTTGCCAGTTGTTATGGGAAGAAACATAATAACTGACATAGTAATATGTTTTGCAACTGCTGCTCTGTTTGCTTTCAAGTCCACAAAATGCCCTAGAGCTGGATACCCCAAGTGTTCTTCCCCTGCATCTCCCCCATACTTTTTTTTTAACTATTGGCTCCACTTTTAGATTGTAAACTTCTTGAGGGCAAGAACTCTTTCTTTTTTTGCTAATTATCTCCCCAACACTTAGTATACAATGCCTTCCATATGGTAGATACTTAAGTGTTGATTGGTTAAGATTTGAATAGTAAAATACATAAATAAAGATAAATAGTAAATCTATGCTTTGAAAATGGTGGCTGCCTTGTATAAGAAGTCTATTCCAATCACAGAATAAGCAAAAGGCTGTAGGAAGCTAGGTATACTTCAGTAAAAAAAAATTGCATAGTAAATATCTGCTAGCACTCACTCATTAAACATTTTTAACTCTAAAGAGAGTATATAGGTTTGGCAATAAAAAAATCAAATAGTCACAATCTCTGAATTCAGAAATATATTTAGATAGCAGGCATTATATTTACATATATGCATATATATGTATATAAATAAATACACACATATATACAATTATACAGATATAACATGTATAAATGCATACATGTATAAATGCCTAATATATAATACACATACATACATACATTTGTATATATGAATATATATTGCATATATATACAACATTCAGAGATTATGATTTCTTATATCATTAAGTTATATTTATGTATGTAAACATATATACATCCACACATATGAAGAGAGATTATATGGCAAAAGTTTAAATATTATATATTGTATCATAAATATATCATATATTGTATATATACATATATAGATTTATAATTTCTATTATTTTAATTTTAGTTTATAATATATTTGCTATATATTATAAACTAAAATTACAGACTGAATTAAAAACATAGCAATTTAATTTAAATTAAATATTTTAAAGCTCCATATTTTAAAATGGCAGAGAAAGGTCAGGAAGTTGTCTGAGCTCTCTACAATTTCCTCTGAAACAATGTTAAATCAAATTTCAGAATGAATTCTGGAGTAACAGAATTCATAAAATGATGAGGATGAAACAATTTTCCAGCCCAAGATAACTTAGCAGTATTGCAGGAAAGATCTGTCTCATTTGGGTAAAAGAAGAGTGCAGCCCAACAAAGTAGTGCCTAGGAAAGCCATCAGGAGGCTTGTATCACTAGCACAGAACAGTGACCTGAACTCCATTGTCCTTGTTCAGCAGGCCACTGCCACAGAAGGTCAGATCTGAGACTTCCAGCACTACCTTAGCAGGTGAATTGCCAGTTCCAGTGCAATAGGTGAGCTACCAGCCTCCAAGATCTTAGCAGAGAAAGCCAGTGAGCAAGCCCCTGCTCCCCAGAATAAGAACTTTGGGCAATGTCCCTCTGTAAACCCAGGAGCAGAATTCAATTTTAAAAATCATAAAAAATAGGATAGAGTATAAGTAAAACAAACAAACAAAAATCCTCATCAGAGGTCAAAACAAACTTAGAAGAAGACATCAATGTCAAAACACCTATATATAAAGCAACAAAGACAAATATAACCATCTCAAGTCCATAAAATCTTCCTAGAAGAGCTCAAAATTTAAAAACCAAATAAAAGAGTTATAAGAAAAATTAGGAAAAAGAAATGATAGTGATGCCAGAGAATCATGAAAAAAGAATCAATGGCTTTGAAAGTAAAATTGACCAAAAGGAAGTATAAAAGCTAATTGAAGAAAATAATTTCTTAAAAATTAGAATTGGTTAAGTGAAAGCTCATGACTCTATAAGACACCAAGAATCAAACAAAATCAAAAGAATTTTTAAAAATAGAAGAAAACGTAAACGACCTCAATGGAAAACAACTAACTTGGAAAATAGATGCAGGAGAGATAATTTAAAAGAAATTCAACTACCTGAAAGTCATAATTCCAAAAAAAATCCTGGACAGCATCTTTCAAGAAATTAACAAGGAACACTGCCCTGATATCCTAGAACTAGAAGATAAAAGCAATTGAAAGAATTTGCTGATCACCTCTCAAATTCTCAAAATGAATTATATAATAGTCAAGTTCCAGAACTATCAGGTCAATATATGCTGCAAGGAGCCAGAAAGAATAATTTAAATATCAAGAGACCACAATCAGAATCACACAGGACTTAGCAGCTTCTATATTAAAAGACTGGAAAGCTTGGAATATAATATTTTAGAAGGCAAAGGAGGTTGGATTACAAGTAAAAATCAACTATCCAGTAAAATCAAGCATAATCTTTCCAGGGAAAAGATGGTTATTCAACAAAATAGGGGACTTTCAGACTTCTCTGATGAAAAGAACAGCGCTAAGCAGAAAATTCAAGTTTTCAATATGATTCAAGAAATTCATAAAAAGATGAGCAGGAAAGGAAAAAAAAACATATTATCCAATGTTTAAATTGTTTACTTACCTATATGGGAAGATGATACTTATAATAACTATTAAGAATTTTACTTTTATTTCAGCAATTAGGAGGAGTATATATAGACAGAAGGTATGATGTGAGGATATTAAAAAAAATTGAGGGATGATAAAGTAGATAGCCCAGGAGAAGAGGGAAGGGAGAGGCAGATTGAGGAAAATTATATCATATGAATAGGCACTAAAGACCTTTACTATTAAAATAGAGAAAAAGAGGTATGTGTTTGTGTGTATTGGGGGAGGTGTACACTTTTTGAAACTTATTTGTCTCAAAGAGAAAGTAATATACATACTCAGCTGGGTATAGAAATAAATCTTATTCTTTAGGGAAATAGGAGGAGAGGGGGAAAAGGAAAGAGGGAGTCAATAGAGGAGCAGATTGAGGGAGCCAGAGTTTAGAAGCAGAACACTGAAGACAGACAGATGAAAAAAGAGACAGAGAAAAGTATAAAGAGTGGGGAGAATACAATTAGTAATCATAATTGTGAATGTGAATGGGATGTATTCTCCCATAAAACAGAAGCAGATAGTAAAATGGACTCAAAATCAGAATCCTATAACATGTTGCTTACAAGAAAAAATATTTGAAGCAGAGTAGAGATGAAATGCTGTAGCAGAGTATATAATGCTTTAACTGAAATTTAAAAAAAAGCAGGGGAAGCAATCATTATCTCAGGCAAAGCAAAAGCAAAAAAAAAATAGATTTACTTAAAAGAGTCAAGGAAGGAAACTGCTTCTTGCTAAAAGATGCCACAATCAATGGAATAATATCAATATTAACAAATATGCATTCAATGGTATAGCATATAGATTTTTCAGATATAAGTTAAATAAGTTATAGGGGGAAATAGTGGGGACCTCAATTTTCTCTTCTCAGAACTAGATACCTTTAACCAAAAATAAATAAGAAAAGTTAAAGAGATGAATAGAATTCATAAAAGTTAGATATGATAGAACTTTGGAGAAAATTGAATGGGGATAGAAAAGAATATACCTTTCTCTCAGCTGTATATGGCACCTATGCAAACACTGAATGCATCAGGGGAAAACAAGAACAAAAATTAACTTTCACATGATCACATGAGGAAAGGCAGAAATGTTAAATTCATCCCTTTGATATCACATTGTAATAAAAATTATATGTAACACAGGGTCTTGAAAAGATAGATTAAAAATAATTAGAAACTAAATAATCTAATCCTAAAGCATGAGTGAGTCAAAAAACAATTCAAAGAAATAACGAACAAGTTTATCAAGGACAACATACCAAAATTAATGGGATGCAACCAAAGCAGAACTTGAGGGAAAATTTATATCTCTAAATATCTACATCAACAAAACAAAGAAAGAACCGATCAGTGATTTAGGTAACTAAAAAAGCTAGAAAAGGAACAATTTTAAAATCCCCAATTAAATACCAAAGTGGAGATTCTGAAAATCAATGGGGAAGTTAATAAAATTGGAATAAGAAAAAATATCGAACTAGCAAATAAAACTTAAGAGCAAGTTTTATGATACAGATATAATAACTTAACTTTTATCGATTTTATTTAAGAAAAGAAAGACCACCAAGTTGCCAGTATCAAAAATTAAAAAGTTTAATATATTACCAAATGAAGAAGAAATTAAACCTTAATTAGGAACTATTTTGCCTAACTGTATGCCAATGAATTTAACTATCTATGTGAAATGGATAAATATTTTAAAAATATAAATTGCTCAGACTAATGGAAGAGAAAATAGAATGCTTGAATAACTATTTTGAAAATGGAAATTGAACAAGCCATCAATGAATTTTTTAAGAAAAGAAAAAGTGGGTTCACAAATGAATTCTTCTATACATTTAAAGAACAATTAATTCAAATACTATTATAAACTAATTAGAAAAATAAGCATAGGAAGCCTACCAATTTTTTTTATGACACAAATAAAGTGCTGATACCAAAACCAGAAAGATTCAAGATGCAGAAAGAAAATTATAAAACAATTTCCCTAATGAATATCAGCAAAGAAATTATAGCAATTTATCACCAGGATAATATACTATGATCAAGTGAGACTTATACCAGGAATGCAGGGCTGATTCAACATCAGGAAAAATATCACTATTTTTGACCATATCAGTAATAAAATTAAGATAAATCATATGATTATTTCAACAGATGCAGTAAAAAGTATTTTTTATACAAAACACAGTACCCATTCATTTCAAAATATTAAAAAATATAGGAATAGATGTAGCTTTCTTTACAATAATGGGTATTCATCTAAAACCATCAGCAAACTTTATTTGTAATGGGGATAAGCTAGAAGCCTTCCCCAAAAGATCAGGAGTGAAAAATGATGCCTATTCTCACTATTATTATTGAATATAGTACTACAAATGTTAGCTTTAGTAATAAGAGTAGAAAAGACATTGACACAGTTCTTTGGATGTGGATAACATTTTTTCATCATGAATCTTATGTAATTGTCCTCAATCATTGTATTGCTGAGAAGAGCTAAGTAAATCATGGTCAATGACTGAACTATGTTGCTGTTACTGTATACAACATTATAATGTTATAATAGTTCTGTTCACTTCACTTTGCATCTGTCTTTCAAGGTTTTTTGAAATCTGCTCCTCATTGCTTATAGCACAATAGTATTCCATTGTTACTCTGAGACTGCCCAGAAAATTGTGCTGCCTTTTACTGAATAAATAAAAGCTCAAGCTTCTTGTATTGGCTTTCAAAGTCCTTCATAATCCAGAAATTTCCTACTTTTCTCAACTGCCACAGTGAAGGACTTCCTTTATTCCATATATGCATACATATATGGATTCTAGACATTTGCTTCAGTTTTTCTTTTTGGCTAATACACTCTCCTCATTGAGTCTCACATAAAATCTCACATATCACTGGACTTATACCTCTTGATGCATTTCTCACACACCATTTTGGTTTATTATTTGTGAATATATTTTACATATATGTGTATATACACACAAATACATACATGCACACACATAGGGAGAAAGAGAGAGAGCCACCTATCAATGACCTCCCAACTTGGCAATTGCAGATTTGCAGATTGAATCTCTAGGAAATGGTTACTGACTCATTATTTTCTGTATTTACTTCAGTTCACTCTAGAAGGAAAAAACAGACACTGTTCCCTTCCTCATTGCTTTTTCATTTGGCCAATATTTTGCGTGGCAAATCTCAGTGTGAAGATGGCCTCTTTTCTCTCTTCTATTTCCTCCTATTTTCCCTCTGTGGTTTTTCTTCTGTATGTTTCCTCAACTTTTTTCATTTGGGAATCACCTTAGCATAAGATGTCATTACTACCTGTATAGACTATTTTTGTCATCTGTTAACCAGTCTCCTTGTCTCTGTGCCCTCCTAACCACACTTTATATTGCTGCTCAATTCATTTATCTTCTTAAGAGACCAATCAATTCAGATATATCATATCTATCCCCTGATAAAGTCTTATTCCTTTTAAAATACAATCTCTGTTTATTTATAGCTTTCTGAAATTGGATATTGTCCTACCTTTACGATCTTATAATTCTTTCTGTGTGGTCTATAACTATACAAATGGATAACCTATTTTCATCCCTTATGTCTGTTTTGCTTTGGCTAGGTTTCAAATCCACTTAAGTGTCCCCAAACTCATTAATATAATTTTAATCCTTGAAAACCACAGTGAATAGTACCTATTCCATGAAACTTTCTATAATTATCCTGCTTACCAAGAATTAGAGCACTGGGCCTGATGTCAAATCCAACTTCATATACTTACTAGTTGTGTGATCCTATGAAAGTCACTTTATCTCTGTCTACCTCAGCTTTCTTTACTGTAAAATGAAAATGATAATAGCATCTACTTTATAGAGTTGTGAGGATCAAATGAAATATTTGTAAAATCCTTAGTACACTGTCTGGCAGATAGTAGATACTTAAATCAATTCTTGGTTCCTTTATTCCCCTTCTTTTGATTTTCCATGCCTAGAAAAAAAGAACTCAATTCCTTGAATCCTGATGGCCCTTATTTCTTCTTTTAATCATTCAATACTACATACTTTTATTACTTACTAAAATGCTATTCTAGTAACTCCCTGTGATATGAAAGTGACCCTAGCTTTTCACCAGCTACGCCATCAGTATGTAGGCTTTGGTAGTTCATGCCAAATGGGAAAGATTTTATGTGTGCTGATAAATTGGGGAAACAGTTTTTACAAAGGTTCTGATAAAGATCTCATTTCTAAAATATATAGAGAATTGACTCAAATTTATAAGAATTCAAGCCATTCTCCAATTGATGAATGGTAAAAATATATGAACAGACAATTTTCAGATGAAGAAATTTAAGCTATTTTTAGTCATATGAAAAGATGCTCCAAATCACTATTGATCAGAAAAATGCAAATTACACAACTCTGAGATACCACTACACACCTCTCAGATTGGCTAAGATGATAGGAAAAGATAATGACGAGTATTGGAAGGGATGGGGGAAAATGGAACGCTGATACATTGTTGGTGGAACTGTGAATGGAACCAACTATTCTGGAAAGCAAAAAAAAAATTTTTAGCTGCAAACCCAATTAATTGATTTTCTCTTTCTCTATTTTATGCAAGTAAGCATCTAGATATAAAATTTCCCCTTATTACTGCTTTTGCTGCATCCCACAAATTTTGGTATGTTGTCTCATTATTGTCATTCTCTTGGATGAAATTAGTAATTATGTCTGTAATTTGCTGTTTCATCCATCCATTCTTTAGGATGAGATTATTCAGTTTCCAATTGCTTTTTGTTCTATTTTCTCCTGGCCTTATATTGCATGTGATTTTTATTGCATCATGATCTGAAAAAAATGCATTTACTATTTTTGCCTTCCTGCATTTGATTTTGA
>JAJPUD010004038.1:111708-126493 GCA_023553655.1 Myrmecobius fasciatus
AAAGGGTACCATAGATGATGAAGCAATATCAATACTAAACATATATGCACCAAGTGGTATAGCATGGAAATTCCTAGAGGAAAAGTTCAGAGAGATGCAAGAAGAAATAGACAGCAAAACTATAATAGTGGGGGATCTCAACCTCCCTCTCTCAGAACTTGATAAATCAAACCACAAAATAAATAAGAAAGAAGTTAAGGAGGTAAACAAAATGTTAGAAAAGTTAGGTATGATAGATCTTTGGAGGAAATTAAATGGAGACAGAAAGGAGTTTACTTTTTTCTCAGCAGTCCATGGAACTTATACAAAAATTGACCATGTGTTAGGACACAAAAACCTCAAAATCAAATGCAGGAAGGCAGAAATAATAAATGCATTTTTTTCAGATCATGACGGATTTATCTAGTTCTGAGACAGCAAGGTTGAGATCCCTCACTATTATAGTTTTGCTGTCTATTTCTTCTTGCATCTCTCTGAACTTTTCCTCTAGGAATTTCCATGCTATAGCACTTGGTGCACATATGTTTAGTATTGATATTGCTTCATTATCTATGGTAGTCTTTAGTAAGATATAGTTTCCTTCCTTCTCTCTTTTAATTAGATTTATCTTTGCTTTTACTTGATCTGAGTCTGCTTTCCTAATTAAATATTTTTGAATTTGGAAGAGCTAGTCTCCTTTCTGAATAAGATGGTTATCTGAACTGAAGGTAGGTTGGCTAGCTCCCAAATAGGTACTCCAGCAAAATCCCCAGTATTCGCAACACACTGAATAATGATGAAAAAAAGTGAAAAAAAACTTAGTAAGAAACTTTTCCCATCTCAGAACTGAACCTAAGCTCCTCTAGAGGAGTCTTCCTGACTCCAGGCTTCAAGTGAGGTTAATCTTATTGAAGAGAGCAAATCCAGCTATTCAATATGAAGAGTCTTGCAGAGAAATGTGAAGTCTTTGAGGTTCTTCGTATTGAGGCAGCAATCCAAAGGATTCTCACAAGAAAGACCAAAGAAAATTTGAAAGCCTCAAGTATTAAGATTAGCAGTAGCTGTGACTAGCCAAAAGAAAAGTAATTGTCATAATGAGACACTGTGGGTCTAGGGGCTCTGAGGTCCCTAATACTTTGACCTGAGATGGCAGAAAGGGCTTTGAAGATTCAACACTCTGAGTGTTAAAGTTCCAATGGGACTTTGCTCAAGGAGGTTGAAGTTAGCATTTACCCCTGGGCAAGACTCTGCAGAGCCAACAAATCATCCCAAAAGTGGAGAAAAAAGTACAAATTGGCTCAGTCATAAAATACCAATTCAAGTCATAAAATACCAATTCAAGAACTAAATTTGGAGAGATGAGAAAACCAAATACAGTATTAGTATAAAAAGAATATTCCTCAAATATAAGAGGTAGAAAGAGATATTATATTTCGAATAACTTATAGAACCTACAAAATACTTGACAATTTATCTATCAAAATTCACTCAGGGACTATGTGAATTTAATGATAAAAGAGATCTGCAGAAATAAAGATAGAACAGAATAATTTAGGAAACATCAATTGCTTAAGGGTAAAACAATGTAATAAAAAATGACAATACCACCTAAAATAATTTACTTATTCAGCGTTCTACCAAACTTCCAAAAGAATATTTTGTACAGATAGATAGACAATAACATTCATGTAGAAGAACAAAAGGTCAAGAATCCCAAGAGTAATAACAGAAAAAAGTGGAAGGAAGGAGGGTTATTAATATAAGATTTCAAACTGTACTTCAAAGCAGTAATCATTAAAATGATTTTGTAGTTAGATACAGATAAGGGAGAGGGGACATATCATCAGTGGAACAGATAAATTACATAAAGTACAGAGGCAAACAGGAGCATCATGTTTGATACCAAAGACTCTAGTAACTGGTGGAAGAACTCACTGCTTGAAAAAACAACAACAACAACAACAACAACAACAAAAACTAAACTAAACTAGGAAAAAACTGGATTTCAGTTTGGCAATAATTAGATTTACACCAATAACTGTTACCATATACAAAGATAAGTCCCCAATAGACATGTGTCAGAGATAAGAATTCCTATCATAAACAAATTTGAGGAACAAAGAATAAATTACCTTTTGGATGTATGGATGGGGAAGAGTTTATGAGTAAACAAGGGATAGAAGAATCACATTACACATAGATAGTTTTGATTCTGTTAAATTTCAAAAATCTTTGCACAAACAAATCTAATGTAAAAATTAAGAGAAACATCACTGAGAAAAAAATAAAACTCATCTTTTGTAAGCTATGTAAAGAAGTGATTCAAATATAGAAGACAGCTATTTCTTAATATTCTAATTCCTATATCAAAAGATATAAATTGAGTGGTTGGTTAATGTTCTTCATTCTCTAAATTCAAGCTGCCAGCATCATGAAAACATAATCTAATTCACTAATAACTAGAAAATACAAATTATAGAAATTTATGGTCCTCTCTCATACCTGTTAGTCTATTGAAGATGACAATGGAGAACAATGACAGATGTTGAAGAAGATGTGGGAAAACAGGTAGACTTGCGCACTCAGTATAGATCTTTCATTCTGAGAATCAATTTGGAACTATGCCTCCCAAATTATCAAATTGTACTTACCTTTTGACCTAAAAATAAGGGAGGAAAATATTCCATATATATATAAAAATATAGCAGCTCTTTTTGTGGCAGACAGAAAATTGGAAATTAAAAGGGTGTCCTACCAGGGAATGGCTAAGTTAATTATGGCACCCAAATGTAATTACAACAATATTTATACTTGTACCATAAAAACAAATTAAAAGGACCATTTTAGAAGAAACTGGAAAGACCTTTATGAAATGATACAGAACAGGGCAAACAGAACTAGGCAAACAGTTTACAAGATAACTTTATAGAGAAAACATTGAAGGACTTTAAAATTCTGAACAATGTAATGTTAATATATGTTGATATACACATACATTTATACATACATAAAATATACTATATGTACATAACATGCATATATTCATATATGTATGTGTGTGAATATGTATATATGTATATATACACACACATATGCACAAACATATGCATGTATATCTCCCAGATCTTCTAGATTCCAAGACCAGCCCTCTACCATACCATGCTGTCACTTAAACATAATAAAGCATAAGAAACTATAAATGCATTAATTCCTCATGCCTGTTACTATGTTATTAATAGATACTCCAGTTATATGTTTTTATATTTATTCTTTTTTTTCCCTGAGGCAATTGAGGTTAAGTGACTTGCCCAGGATCACACAGATGGGGAATGTTAAGTGTCTGAGACCAGATTTGAACTTAGGTCCTCCTGACTTCAGAGCTGGTGCTCTATCCACTGCACTACCTAGCTGCTCCTATTTATTCTTTTTTCAAGCATACTTTTTTGGCCTTAACATGATGCCTTAGAATTTTAGAAAAGTTTATTAAAAATATTTAATTTTATTTTTAAAAAAATCTTTCAATTTTATTTATTTATTCCCCCATTCTCCTCCTGTTTCTCCCAGCACATTCCTCTTTTACCCCTTAATTTCATCATTAAAAAAAAAGATATTATCCTTTCATTTCAACTCACACCTGTGCCCTCTGTCTATATATACTCCTTTTAACTGCCATAATAATGAGAAAGTTCTAATGAGTTACAAGTATCATCCTTCCATGTAGGAATGCAAACAGATACACCTTATTAAGTCTTATATGATATCACTTTCCTGATTACCTCCTTATGCTTCCTTAGAGAGAAAATCAAATTTTCTATTAGGCTCTCTGGTCTTTTTATCACAAATATTTGAAAATCTTCTATTTCAATGAATGACCACCTTTTCCTCAGGATGATTGAAAGATTTTTAGGTACATAGGAGTTTAAATAAATAAGAGGTTTACTTTTCAGGACCCCAGAAGTGTCCAGAGATCAAAATTAAAAGTAATGAGTAGATGTTAAAATTTTTTTTTTTTTGCTGGGTAGGTGATTCTTGGTAGTAATTATGGCTCTATTGCTCCCTAGAAAATCATATTCCAAGCTCTCTGGTCTTTTATTCAATAAAGGTACAACAAAGCAAAACTAAAAAAATTGAAAAATAGAAAAAATGTGAAATATCTCATTGGAAAAAAAATTGACCAAGAAAATAGATTCGAGGAAATAATTTTAAAAAAATTATCATATAGTGGTGTGTCCTAGTTGAGAAATGTCATTAAAAAGTGAAGATGTTATGCATGTGTGGATGAGCCTGCTGAACATTATGTCCTATAATCATAGAATATCAGAATTGGAATGGACCTGAGGAGCCCTATAAAGCAAATGAATTCTTGAAAAAATATCTTTAACAACATGTACAGAGGCTAGTCAACTAGTCATGGCTTTAAGACTTTTCAAATTAGGGGTAACCATTACCTCCCAAGGCAGACCATTCCACTTTTAAATAATTCTAATCATTAGAAAATTCTCCTTCACCCTCATATTATTAAGTCTACTTTTTTTTTCTTTTTAACTTTTACTCATTACTTGTAATTTTGATCTCTGGATACTTCTGGGTCCTGCAAACTAAACCTCATTTATTTAACCTTTTATGTACCTAAAATAATTCAAATACACACATATACATATCTATATCTATATATCCCCTTTCTGAACTGTTATTTTCTTCAATTGAAAGCAGGGAAAATTTCAGTATTCTATTTGTTTCTCCAGTATTTATTTTAATACTTCACATATAGTAAATGCTTAATAAATGCTTTTCCACTTCATTCCATATATTCCCACAAGTCTTTTCTTCTCTAGGCTAACCCTTCCCAGTTCTTTCAACAAATCTTCAAGTGGCATGAACTTCATGCCTTTTTACCTTTTTGATTTTCCTTTTGAACCACTCTCAAATTTATCATTGTGTTTCTGTTTAATATGTGAGGACCATTCTGGAACATAATATTCCAGGTATGGTATATAAATAGTACAAAGAATGTGGGATTATTACTATGTAATAACTTAATACATGTTTTTTTTGGGAGGAGGGGCAGTCCAGCTATATTACTAATATTGAATTTAAAATCCACTAAAAACTATATTTTTAAGATAAATTGTTATTTAGTCTCATGCAAGGAGACTTGCATGACTAATTGTTAAAAACTGAACTTTAAAATTTTGAATTTCTCCCAATTAAGTTTTATGTTATTAGATTCAGTTCAAAATTGCAGCTAAGATAGCATTGGTCAAGTAAATAGGAAATTGCCATTTCCCGATGTATAAGTTGATCAAACCAACTAGTTTCATGATAAAACCATATTTAAAAACTCAAAATTTTATTGATATCTTTTTTCCCATCACTAGACTTTTTCCCAGAATTATTCCAAGAGGGACATCATATATAAAAACAATATTTAAATTTTAAAAGAGAAAGAGAAAAAAGAACAACATTAATCATTATAATAGAAGAAGTCTTAAATATGTGCAATTTACCCCATTTATGGATCTACTCTGCAAAGGGGAAAATGTTGGTGTTTTCTTATCTCTCTTCTTTGGAGTCATCCTTTTTTGGGGGCCATTATTCAATTAATTAATTAATATTCACTTATTAGTTTGTGATTGTTCTCTCCAATGACATTTTGAAGTTGTTGCATTTATTGCTTTCATATTTCTCTTTACTTCATTCTGAATCAAATCATATAAAACTTTCCATACTTATCTGTATTTATATTCATTTTTATAGCACAATAATATTACATAATCCTCATGTACCACTATTGGTTGAATTATTTTCTGACTGATATTTCCAATTCTTTGCTACAACAAAAAACTTCAGTGATAAATATTTTGATATACATGAAAACTTTTTTCTTATTAATAAACTGCAGTGGGGTTAATCCTTGTAGTACAAACTCTGGGTTATAGATTATGGATATTTTTGTAACTTAATTTGTATCATTTCAAATTGCTTTCTAGAATCTTTGTTTTAATTTAATGGTAGGAACACCATAAAACATTAACATGTCTATGTTCCCACAACCCTTCTAATACTGACTATTGTGATCTTTTGTGATCTTTGTCAATTAACTTTTGTTTTGATTTGTATTTTTTATTATCAAGGATTTGGAACATTCTTTCATGTAGTTACTAATATTTGATAATTCTTCTTTTAATAACTAGTCATATCCTTAGATCATTTATCCACTGGAAAATGGCTTTTGGTATTACATATATCAATATCTATATCCATTCATGTATGTGCTTATTTGGATATGTGCTTATCTGTCTATTAATTATCTACTTATCTATTTCTTGGATTCCAAACTCTTCTCTGAAAAATTTGATATAATTATTTTTCTCATTATTTACAACTTCATTTCTTATCTTACATGCACCATTTATTTTTGTACAGAAACTTTTTAATTCCATGCCCTATTACTTTTTTATTTTATCCCCTGACATTGCCTTTATTCATTATTTGGCTAGGAATATATTTCCTACTAAGAGAGAATAGAATAAATAGGTGGGGAAGATATAGTTAGCAATAACAATTGGGAAAATAATTTTGAAGGAAATTTCTTTGATGAAGGCTTCATTTTTCAAATGTATAAGAAACTCAGTCAAATTTATAAAAAAAGAAAAATCCATTTTCCAATTGATAAATGATCCAAAAATATGAACTATGTTCAAAGGGTCATAAAATCATGCATATATTTTGACCTAACAACACTACTAATAGGCATGAATACCAAAAGCAATTAAAAAGAAAAAAAAATGAAAAGGACCCATATGTACACAAATATTTATAGCAGCTCTCTTCTCAGAGGAAAGATTTAGAAATTGAAGGGATGCCCATCAATGGGGGAATGACTGAATAAATTGGTATGTGACTAGGATGGAATATTATTGTTCTACAGGAAATGATGATGATTCTCGCAGAAAAATATGAAAAGTCCTCCATGAATTCAAGAAAAGTAAAATGTATTGTGTACAAAGTGATAAGTAGGTTGTGGGACAATCAGTTGTGAATGACATTCCTATTCTCAGCAATACAATGATCCAAGAATATCCTGAAGTATGTATGATGAAAAATGCTATCCATACCAAGAGAAAGAACTGATTGTGCCTAAATACAGATTGAAATATACTTTAAAAATACCTTATTTTTCTTGAGGATTTTTTTGGGGGTGAGGGGAACATCTATGTTTTCTTTCAAAATATGACTTTTATGGAAAAATTTTACATAACTTCATATGTGCCTTCTTAATGGAGAATGGGAGTAGGGAGGAAGGGAGAGAATCTGGAACTTGAAGTTTTAAAAACAAGTGTAAATAATTGTTTTACATGTCATTGGGGGAAAAATTAAGAGAAAAGAAAAAATAAGGAAAAAGTACACAAACCTTACAGGAGAAATAAAATATAACAAACTAAAAAAAAAAGATTATATCTTCTACTCATAATTGTGGATGAAGCTATTTTGTATGTATACACACATGTTCACAAACACAAACACATGTTGTATATATAAAATTATAATATCTTACATAAATATTTTATAATAAATATCATAGTATATGTAGATATATTACAAATATGTAATTATATATTAAATATATAATAGTATAAATGAGATAAAATATATAAATATAATATTTATATTATATTGAAATGTAAATGTAGATATTATAACATGAATCTATGAATAGATATATTCATATACATGCATATTTATATCTGTGCAAATATATAAAATTTCATATATGGCAGTGAATGCTAAAACAACTTGTAACAATAGAACTAAGAGTAAAATGTATTGAGTTCTCATTGATCTTTGTATAAAATTCTATTAGACTTTTCTATCCATTTAGAAAACTTTTAAATTATATTTCACAACTAAGAGATTTACTTGCTATGTAAACTTTTGCCATTCATTTAGTCTCTATCTATTTCAATTTTTTCATTTGTAAAAGGAGAACAGCAGTAAAGCTTACTTGCCAGGATTGTTTCAAGGATCAAATGAGATAATATTTTAAAAGAATTTTACAAATTTTAAAGTACTAAATAAAGTTAGTTATTAGATGATTTTCTATTCTTGATTACCTTCATCTACTGTATACACATTTTCTATGTATCTGGTTATTTTAATATTTTATCTTTAATTAAGTGTAGGTTCTTTTAGGACAGTGACTTTATTATTGTTATTATTAATATTATTATTATTATCCTTTATTTATATTGCCAGTACTTAGCACAATTCCTAATAAAAATGGTACTAAATAAATTGACGAGGAAAACCTTCTAGCATTTTGATATTGTATTATTAATGAAAACCATTACTTCTTCCACTGTAGCCTTCAAGGAAATATTCACTTTTATGATTATGAAGAGAAGATTTAGTTCCAAAGTCATGTTCCATTCCATGGTGTCCCATATATGTTGATTTGATTTGGCTATGCTAGATAGTTATATATTCTAATTAAAATCTCTGACAAAAAGTTTCCATTTAGTCTTTTAATTTTTTTTTTTTTTTTTGCTTTCTGGTCTTTCTTACTTTCTTATAACTCTATTATATCTTTGTGCCCTTTAACCAAGAAGTCCCTGAAGTGAACAGTACTAAACACATACTAAACAGTATTAAACATGTCTGCCCCATTGTAGACACTGAAGATGTAGCTTAAAATCTTGATTTTACTGGACTCATACGACCCCCTTTACCTTTACTGTGAGTTTAGCAGTATAGGCAAATTTATTAAGGACAGCTTCTTTCCCCTGAAACTCAGACTAGATTTAACTTGAAATCTCTTGAGATAAAAGTTTCAGTGGTAACCTAAGGAAGCCTTAAGGAAAAACACATACACACACACACACACACACACACACACAGAATTCAACTGTTAACTTTCCATATTTTCTTATTCTATGCTCCATCTCTGACCAGGAACAGTCCAGGGGATACAGACCACAGGGCTCTGACTCAGACTTTGCCTGTCTGCCAAAATCAAGAAAGAAAAAAAAAGATGTAGAGAGGTGAGTATTGTTTTATTTGAAAGAGGACCCTGAAGAAAATGTTACCATTGAGTTTTCTTAGGCAGTGAAACATAGTTTGAAATGGAAACTTATTAGTTTGTCTTATACAAAGTTGCTAAGTCCAAGATGGTTAAAAGGAAATTGTTATTTGAGGCACAGGAAAGTGCCTCTCTTAAGCTGCCAGGGTCTGACATACAACCCTCCTTTGAGAGACCAGAATCCAGCACTGGCATAGGAAATATTTGCAGGATCTTAGCAAAGGACACGTAGTACTCATTTACTTTACATAAGCAAGGATTTCTATTAACAAACGTTTATTAAGTGCCTACTACGCACCAAGCACTGTTCTAGGCATTAGGGATAGAAGTACCAGAAAATGAAACAATTCAATCATACAGTAGCTCAAGTTCTAAAGCTGTGGGCTGTTTTCAAATGGAACAAACTACTTTGGTAGGTTATGAACTTGCTGGTTCTAGAATTCTTAAAAGAAAAGGTTAAAATTTAAAATTCAAGTGAGAGAATGAGAAAAAAATTAAAAAAATAGGATTTAAGAAAATTGTGAAAAGTTAACCAATTAGAAAAGTTAATACAAAATCTTAAGAAAGAAAATGACTCCTTGAAAACTAGAATAGAGAAAGTGAAATCAAATAATGTTATGAGATACCAAGATATATAAAACTAAAAAAACTAGAAAAGGATCTGAAGCATATCATTAGAGAAACAACTGATTAGGAAATCAAGGAGAAACAATATAAGAACCAGAAGATTACTTGAAGGTTAGGATAAAAAATATGGACACAAGAAATTATTGAGGAACACTGTCATGAACTTCTAAAACAAGAAGGTAAAATAGGAATTGAGAAATTCTACCAACCATCCCCTGAAAGAGATCTTAGGATGATACCTTATAGGAATACTGTAGTCAAGTTTCAAAATTCCCAGGTTAAAAAAATATTACAAACAACAATTTAAATATTGTGGAAAAACAATCATGGTTTCACAAGGCCTAGATGTTTCTATAGTAAAAGAACATGGATCTTGGAACATCATTTTTCAAAGAGCAAAAGATTTGTGGTTGCATCCAAGAGTAACTTATCTAGCAAAGTTGAATAAAGAAATGTTAAATAGAAGTATATATATTTATATATGCATACATACACATATAATTATATATATAATTATATATATATAGTGTGTGTATCTATTTCTAAGTCATAGTCATCTCTTGATTGAAGGAGAGGAGAGGGAAAAAAACAAAAAGAAAAAATTCACGCAATAATTTTGTTGTATATATTTGAAAGAAATAGCAATTTGTACACAGTGGAGTATAATCATCTTTTTATTGTACTATGTTATAAAAATATTTGTTTTTATTCCATAAATTAAAAATTAAAAAATCAGAGGTTCTATAACCTTTTAATGGGTATGTTATAAAAGGGATTTATGTTCAGGTATACATTGAGTAGGTGGCCTCTGAGGTCCTTTTTAATCTAAAATACTGTGATATTATATGAGCTTAAAATTAGACTATATGAGGAATTGAGAGATGTATATCACAACAGATAGACAATAGACTTGAAATTTTGCAAGACAGGTTTAAATCCTGACTCTGACCCTATTGTGTGGATGGCACTGGGTAAATTACTTAATCCCTAAGAAACTCATATTCTTCATCTTTAAAATGAGGATAATAATTCCCCCCCTTTCTTTCTCTTCCTCCTCCTCCTCCTCATTTTTTTTGAAAAGAAAGTGTAGTAAATCTTGAAGCACTACAAATATATGAGGTTATGAATTATTAGCTAGATCTACTTCTCAAATCCAGGAAGCCAGTAAGGGCAGGAGTGCTCAGTTATAACTTGTTCTTTGAAACAATTTCCTTGAAAACAAATACCTTAATCTCTGCTTGGAACCAGAGAACTAGACTTATGTTACTCATATTGGACTTTGAGAAATTATCTACTTATCCCTAAATCATGTGGGCAAAGAATGTGCAAGATTCCTCTGGTTTTCTGATAGTAGTACTAAAAACTTTGCATTTGTGTGGAGAGCACTTTGAGATTAGTTTTTAGCTTTACTTATCTCATCTGATCTGTACAACAACCCTGTGAATTAAGTACTATTTGATACCCCATCTTATAAAAATAGGAAAATGAAGCTAAAACGTTTCCATTAACTCATCCATGGTCACACAGGTGGTATAGAATTTGAACTCATGTCATTCTAACTCCAAGTTCAGTACTTTAGGTATTATGATCCTTCAATGCCAAGAGATACTATTGTTTTCACAGATGGGATCTATCTTGATTAAAAAAAAAAACTTGATTATTCTAAGTTCTTCTCTGTAGTGATATGCTACATTTATGTATTGATACACTGTTAAAGTGAAGAAAGTTCATTCTGTAATAGATATTGAATGCATACACATCACTTAAACTTTCATTCTGTGTTATTTAAAAATAAGATTCTTAGAGTAGGGAAGTCCTTCAGAAGCCAGTGAATATAACCTGTAAGTAATGGATGCAAGCAAGGTACTCCTCCATCCCTTTAGCTCTGGCCAGAGACCACCACAAGAAAAATTAATAAAATTATATTTCTTCAGTGCCATTTGTGTTGTCCTTTGAACTGGGCACAGCCTAGAGATATATTTGCTCCAGGTTTTTCTAGTGAGCTACTTGTACTAGCTTAGAGCAAAGAGATGTGTTGCTTTCATATGATACAGAAATTCTTTGGCTCTTTTGATGGCAACAAGGAAAGAGTTTGGCTTTAAAACAGACTAGCTTCTAAGTCAGGAAGATGAGTTTACTCAGTAGAATTTAAAAGGGAATAATTCTACCCATAAGAGATTTTTTTTTCTACCCTTCTTTTGGATTCTCTCACTATCTCTGTCTATCTCCAGCCCCAAATCCCCAGATCCCAAGCCATGAAGTATGAAAAGGGTGTATCTCTTCTACACTCAGCAGTTATAGAAGTTTTGAATACAGGTACTGCCTAAGTAAGCCTGAACCTGGACATAGGTCTTTCTCCCTCCCCCCTCACCTTTTCCTTCTTTGTCTTTAAACAAAACACAGGTGACTAAAAATGATATTGAGATATGGGTCTTTTAGGAGTGGCTACTCTAGAAGTCCCTTGTTTCTCCCCATGAACATCAGCAGGTGCCTCTTGCAAGTACTCCAGTGCTTCTTGGAGAAGATGCCTAGTAGAGCCCAAATTTAGCCTGGATTACCAGAAAATATGGATTAAAAGGGAGCTGTTTATACTGGGTAGTAATGAAATTAATGTGAAATTATTATAAAATCATATTACAAAGTTTCTCATGCTTCTAAGTTGAACTATCATAAAAACTATCATATAAATAAGACAAAGGAATAACAGTTTCAGATTTAAGTATTTTTCAATGAATATTTGTAAATCTTTTATGACAAGCATTTATTTTGTATAAAGGAAATAAATAGGTGTATTGAGGTGAGACATACAAAATTAGAGAAGCTATCCTAAAAGTCTATAGAGATTATTTGTGTCCAGCCTATGGTAAGCTCATATTGGTCTGATCAGCCATAATCGGACACACTGTAACTCGACTCTAACATAGTGATGTCATTTTGATCTTCTTTGAGTATGAAGGACAACCACAACCTAAACTTGATTTATACTTTACTTTGTGTACCTTTCTACTTTTTTGTTGGATTGAAGACACTTTAGACACCTCAAACTTTTTAAGTGATTTCCCCCAGCTGCTTCAGGTTAGGGGGGTAAAGAGCTGTAGAGTTGGGTTAAAAAAAAAAGTCTGACCCTTGCCTGTAGGGGTCAGGCAGGACTGAATGTAATTAGCACATGCTGGTCCACAACAAGAAACCCATTTAGAAGACAAAAGTGAGTGCTTTACACAACCTTCTTTCCCAAATCCAGCTGTGCTTTGATATTGTTACACATATTTGAACAAGAATTCCTTCTACATTACTTCAAACAAATGGTCATTCAGATTTTGCTAAACCCACAGGGCAAAAGACGACTATTCCAGTTTTGAAAAGCTATATGTAGATTTGTTTCTTTGAATATTTTTTTTTGCCCATTGTGTATAATTCTGCTCTTTAAGACCAAGTAAGTATAAAGCCTTTTCTTTGTAACAATTCTACAAGTATTTGAAGAGAAATAGTCAAGCAATACTACCTCTACTTCTCCTCTTCTCAGAGACAGCACTTGCTCTTCCTTCACGTCAGTGGTGTAGCAGCAAATGTTGCACAATTCACTCTGGGCTGGAGGAAAACAAATAAATTTAATCCTCATTATCAACATTTTCTCTATCATTTTGTCAAATCTAGTCCACTAATTCAACCCTTATTTGTAATATTTATTAATTTCCAAAGTATAAATGCTCATATTAGAAATTTAACAAAGAAAAAATATATGATTTATTTATTAAATATTTTAAAAGAATAGCAAGTTGTACTCAATAGATTTAATGAGCAATCATCTTTTTCTAATTCTACTATGGTATCAAAATGTTATCAAAGTATATTTTTTAAATTAAATAAAATTTTTTTCCCTGAGGCAATTGGGGTTAAGTGACTTGCCCAGGGTCACACAGCTAGGAAGTGGTAAGTGTCTGAGACCACATTTGAACTTGGGTCCTCCTGACCCTAAGGCTGGTGCTCTATCCACTGCACCACCTAGCTGCCCGAAAAATTTTTTTAAAAAAGAAAATTTACCAATTGGTTCTCAAATTGGAGGTGAATCCATCATACCTTTATTTCAACTGATTCTCTTTTGTATTTTATTTTTCCTAGTTATATATAAAACCAGTTTTAAACATTTGTTTTAAAAAACTTTGAGTTCCAGTTTCTCTCTTCTTTTCCCATTGCATCCCACATTGAGAAGATGCATACAAAGTAATGCAAAATATTTTCATAAAAGTCATGTTAAGAAAAAGAAAAGAAATGGGACAGCTAGGTGGCACAGTGGATAGAGTACCAGCACTGAAGTCAGGAAGACCTGAGTTCAAATCTGGTCTCAGACACTTAACATTACCTAGTTGTGTGACCCTGGGCAAGTCACTTAACCCCAATTGCCTCAGCAGCAAAAACAAAACAAAACAAAACAAAAAAACACTGTAGAAAAATAAAATAAAAAACCAAAAAAACAAAGTATGCTTCAATCTGTATTCAGACACAATCAGTTTTGGATATGGACAGCATTTCAAATGATACTCATATGACCTGAATGCAAGGCCCTTCACAATCTTGTGTTTACTCTTCTCCAGATGCTATACAACTTTGTCAAAACCTTTTGGAAATGTGGTTCTCAGAACTCTACTATGCCTGTGACAGATCTCATCTCTACTATTTTGAGCAAAACTTTATGACATTATTACACTGTAAAATGTCCAGAAAGGGGTTAGCAAGAATGTCAATGGATCTTTAATGCATATCATAAAAAGATAAGTTGAAGGAACATGGACTACCTTAGTCTCAAGAAGAGAAAAGTTGATTGAATGAAAGGGATATGAGAGCTGTAGGCAAATATTTGAAGAGTAATCATTTGGAGGTAGAAACATACTTTTCCTATTTGATCCAAAAGTTAGGAAAAACTAGGTGGAAGTTGACTTTTTACCTAATTCCCTATTCTGATTTTTTTCTATTTCTTCTCTTATGGTTAAGATTTCCAAACCAATATTGTTTTTTTTTTAATAAAGCTTTTTATTTGCAAAACATATGAGTGACCTTTCAACATTGACCTTTGCAAAAAAACTTTTTTTTTCCCAAGCATTT